>OMKZ01014661.1:0-20276 GCA_900302535.1 Neoniphon sammara
TGAGGGGGGCTTCTTTCCAGTTCTTCTGCCTTGTCCCTTTTGCTTTGACCCATTGCTCTTTCCTTGCATCTGAGCCCTACTGAAAATAATAGTGTTAAACAGTGAAAATATCGGTAAATCTGGACTTTGCCTTATTTTTAGTTTCAAATTCAACTACATAACCTGATAGGCTTGGAAAGCATAAAGAGAGAATACAGAGTGATGTTTTCATCAAGAAGCTGTAAATTCATATAGTGCATATTTCCTACCAATGTAAATCAGGAGTTCATGAGGCCCTGGAGATGTTGAGTGGAGGCAGGCTTTGCAAATGGAAGTTTGTAGAATTATTCACTTTGTTTTACAACCCTTTAGGCTCAGTCTCTTTAGAAGCTTTAAGAAGAAAATTGCTAATTAGAATTTATTTTAAATGCTCCCGGTGACATCAAGTGTAAATACCACTGGCTTTCCCTTTTCTGTCTGGTAAGCGCTCCTGACAAATGTCTATATTAGGAAATGAATGACTGGCATTTGGGCCTGAAAGTATTTTTCTTCTTTGAGGTCGCCTTTAAAACGAAGACATCAGGTTGACAGTAGCCTGCTTTGTAAAGATGTCTCCTTCTTCATGTAACCTATTTGTAATTGCTCAGGCTTATATTTTTGAACAGATCTTCTTTCAGATTGTGTGTAAACATATCTTGCTTTGCGTGTTTTTTCTTCAGTGCCATGTGTTTGCTTAAGAATGCTTGTAGAGTTACAAGACGACATATCAAAAAAAGCATGCCTCAGATATAACTGCCAAAACATTAGAGCAATCTCACTTGGCCCCCAGCCAGGGGTCTTACAAAGCAGCCTGTCTGTTACTAATCAAAACCAACTGGTGGGAGCCTTTCCCAGCTTAGTGAGATAGCAAGCTAAAGAAGAAAGAAAAAGTGCAGTGGGAAGAGGAAAGAGAGCACGATTTTGAGAAAATAAGGGTGTTGAGAGGGAGTATCTAATGTGGTGAACAAAGAAAGAGCAAAGTAGAGAGGAGGGTGGAGTAAATAGATGAGTATGAGGTGCTTGGTGAGCCTGAGAGTTGTGAGACGGGGGATGGGGCTCCAAGGATGTGACTCAGACTCCCTGTCAAAACCAGCAGGGAGGGACGTGATGAGAAGGGGATAGAACGGAGGAGAGCAGGGGTGGAGTAGGGGAAAGTAAACCCTGCCCCTCTTACACCACCCCGACTCTCGACAGTCAGCGTCAGCAAAAACCCTAATGTGATCAAGATGGAAGTTGTCTATGGTCTTTCCACTGTTCCCCGGCTTTCTGACTGCCTTTGGGGGCTGCTGTGTCTTTCCGTCTGTTTTGTACAAAGATCCTAACTGGGATTCAGAAGATGGCTCACAGTAACCAAGAACAGGAATTAGTCTCCAAGTAAAGAAAATGTCAAATTGCTTGGGTGGAAGTGGATTCATGTATTCCAAAAGCGGATGGGTTGCTTTAGGATGAATGACAAGGCAACTTGCTAAATGTCTCAGTTACAAAACTGTGGCTAACTGCAGTCTTACCAAATACTGGAACTGGAATTGGAACTGTGCATCTGGATTGCTGATCTCCTGGATTTTAACTAATTATTCAGTATACTGCGACTGGATTATACTCTAAAACATTTTAATCACTCTAATGGAATATCCATAAGAAGTAAACACTGTTACTTCAGAATGAAATATCAATATTAAATTGATTTATGTGCTGTTTGTTCAAGGACACTTTGATGGAGCGTTTGCCTTGGGACGTCATCAGTACCCTTCCTATTTTGCCTAATAACCAGGAGTAATTTTATGCCAGAGGATGCAGATGGTAGTCGATACTATCCAGCGGTATTCCTGAGGAACCAAAAGGTGCAAAAGTGAAAACAAAAACACCTGCCTTGAACTTTAACTTGATTTTTGCTGTTCTTTTAGTTGTAAATTTTAGAAGCAAGTGAATGCCTTATGACATAAGGAAAAGCCCATCCGTTTCTGTTTCATAACTGTTAAATTTTTATGGGAATCAATTTTCTTGCTATTAACTGTTGGTGCACATGCATAGGTCTTCTGAAATTGAGAGACACTCGCTTAATGTAATAACAGTTCATGGAAAATGAATCCTGAAGCATTTTAATCTGATATTCTCGTTTAAGGAGAGAGAGCAGATGAAAAGGTCTGGGAGCTGTCCCTCTGCAGTGCAGATGTTCAGCACAAATAATCTCCCAGCACTAACCCCAATCGTTAGTTCTGTCAAAACAGGCTTGTCACAAAATATTTCAGCAGCCATATGTTAAATATTTATGACGCAATATCTGTAATTAGCATGCTTATGCCTCCAATTGATATGGTTTTAGCTACAGGACATTTTATGAGGAATGAAGATTGCAGTTTTCAGTTGCTCAGGTTTCTACCATTTCCTTCATTGTTTGTGTCCTGTCATTATCACATGCTTACACTGACCTTACACATGTACTTCTTAAATTTGATCAGGCAAATTTTGTCTAGGGTTTAAATCGTGATCTTTCTAGCAGATGTCCAGCTGGAATGGAGTGCATGCCTGCCTGCTTGCTGAATTGGCATGTGTCCCTTTACTTCTGTACTCTGTACATTCCGGACCAATGAGTACAGCTAATGTAGAGCTGGGCAGTGAATCAAACGGTTGTATTATAACTTGGTTTGGGTCATGTGATGGGCCCTAAGCATTTTGATAATCTTGCATTTGGTAGAACTAGCTCTCCAGGGCTTAGATTATTTTAACCGTCAGTCATGCTCATAGTTGCATCATTAGAATTCTTGTTTTTGTGGGTGTGTGCGTATGTTCAGCATGACAGTTCACTGACTCACTTTTTTTTTTTTTTTTGCCTTGTGTTGCACAGTTAGTGTATAATGTGTGTTAAAGGATTGTGGTGTGACCACAGCAATCCGGTTCACTATCTGAGAATGTGAAGAAGTAAACAGGGGATTGTGTATCTTTCATTCATTGATCATCTTACTGTTTTAAGGTACATTAAGATGATGCTTCTGTCGGTATCCTAAGGCTTTAATCCAAAATTGAACAAATAAAAAAAAATAAAAAATCAATTGTTCCAGACCTACATCATGGAATGTAACTGATTAGTTTGTGATGTTAAATCCTGAAAATCTCTGCTTGAAAAGTCATCTGTTTTCCATGTCTGGTTAGCACAACTGGGGATCTTGTCAGCTTATACAAACCCAGCTGAGTTTACACTTTCCAGAGGAACACTAATGGAATATGATTACATCCCTCTTAAACTTCCATTCACTGCTCCCCAGCTGTTTATTTTCAAACTGAAACATTACTCGTCATATTATCATCTGCAAATTCAGTTAAACCCATAACTTAGGGTCTTTGAGAACATTAGTGACTGTTTCCCACCCCCTCTCTTCTGTTCTCCTCTGTTCTCTGATACAGGAAGCACAGTAGATCTGGATCTCCATTTGTGGCTCAACTCCATGGGATAGCATTAGCTGTCCACCATGCCAGTAGCCATACGGAAAAGAAGTTGGGAAGATCACGTGACTCACCGGTCAGGATTACAGTACAGCTACGATGATCTGGATCTGGTCTGCTGTCATGGGGTTGACAGTGAGGGTCCCTGGTTGGGGTCAGGGGGTTCCAAGCAAGGACGACGGACAAGGTGCGCCTCCATGCCAGAGTGCTGTCACCAACCACCTCGAGATGACCTGACACAGGCATTGGAGGTTACAGCCTCCGTTGTGGATAATGATACTGAACATTTGGAGGTAGTGGATGGCAGTGGAGGAGTGCCAGCGAATTTTCAGGAAGAGTTAGTTGTTGGTTCTCATGAGGTGTTGGGTGTTGACGTCCCTCAGAGTTCATCTGGCTCAGAGCATCTCCAAACCACAGACGTTATTGATTCTGCAGAGTCTCACTGTAACTCATACAGCAGGATGACTGATGCAAGTATTACTTGTGCAGTTGACAGCAGCAGTCAGAATGAAAAAACTGTCAACGGCGAAGGTGAGGTTGGCACAGAGAGTGGCCAGAGTCACGGCATCAGCGATGACGATAATGTCTTTAAAAGTCCACATATCTCTGATGAAGAGCAACAATGCATCTCTATCTGTCCGGACAATGGGCCTCCACTGTCTGATTCTGCTGGTGAACAGTCTGGCAAACTTCCAGTTCGTCAGGAAACAATGGCGAGCCATACAGCGGGTTACAGCAGACCTCCTCAACTCTCTGAGGCCACGCTAACCCAGTCCTCTTCCACTGAACTGGAACCTCATGCAGAACTCCCAGATGTTGAGGAAGACAAAGTCTCTACCACTGATCATGCTGATGAAAATGCAACTTTACCTGCAGGTGAGCTGGATTATGCAGTAAACAGGATGGAGAATGGTGAAGTAATATCAAATGCTAACAAGGGTGTGGAGCCGACTTTGACTTTAGAGGTGGAAGGACAGTGTAACAAAGGAGGAACTGCATGCAAGAATGGAGGTGCTGCTGTCAAGCTGGATGGAATAGATGACCCCAAAACTCTAAATGAAAATAATGGACCAAATCCTCACTCACAAGACATTCAAGGACGTAGTAGGCTAGTAAAGCAAGATCATCATGATAATACTAAGGTTATGGATCTGTCTCATAATTGTGAGATGTCTGACCAGACAGTACAGGAACAGCGGAATGTTGAAATAGCAGTGATGAATCAGGCCCAGGGAGAGGAAAGGGCACAAGCAGAAAGCAACAAGAAAGCAATGGAAGTCAGTTGTGGGGCAAAGTCATCGTCTGATATTTCTATTAAAGGTCAGTATTTCCCTATGAAAATTAATAGTAATAATTCATCAGAACATCTGGATGTTGGATATTCAGAAGTGTCCCAGATGCAGGGGTTGACAAACACTGTTGAGAGTACAACACAAGATATGGTAATGGAGACTTCGTTAATTCAGCCAATGGAAAACAGTAATGGAAGCACATTGTCTAAAGACTCGATTTCTGAAGTCCAAACAACAGCTTGCCAAGTACAGGTAGAAAATGGCTGTTCAAAACTGGACACTATCCTCGAGGTCAGCCTTGCTGAGGCAGATGAAAGCCCTGTTCTGCAGACACAAAAGAATACTGCCTTGAATTTCACCCAGAGTCCAGAGGTTTTGCTGTCCAACATGTCACCTGAAAATACAGCAACCAAACAGCACACCCAAAGCCAGCCATCATGTTCTGCAGAGGTCAATGATGAGCTTTCACCAGAGGGACTCCATGGCAACCAAGCCCCTGGTTGTTACTTTAGTGAGTCACCTGCCTCTGAGGTGGCAGATGGTCAGAGAGAACACCGCAGGCTCGGAGCCACATTCGCCAGATTGGAGGAGATGGATGAGGCACCACAGACAGTTATTTGTAGCGACACTCACCTTGCCAATCCAGTTTTGGTTGGGATGAGTGAGCATGGAGATCAAAAAGAGGACAACGTGGCAAAAATGCGCATGAGAAAGGTAAGATTGTAAGGCTACAATGTTTAGTTGAATGTAGATGTGAGTTGATGGAGTGTGCTATAATTGAGATTTGTTAACTGTATACTTATATTTGTCTTTCTGTCTGTGTAGTAATCACAGTTCTGGCGCTGTAACGCCTCAAATGTACGTCCTTTATTATATTAACTGACACTTACTGGGCATGATACAACCCACAAATAATTTTTGTCCCACTCTCTGGCACGCCTCTTGGAAAACAATGACTTCACTCTCACATGCTTTCAGATCTGCGAGTGGGGGGATCTGTAAAATGTTTTACTTTTTTCCAATCTCTCATTGCAAAACAAGGTCCTATAAGGGCATGGAGTGTGTGTGTGTGTGTGTGTGTGTGTGTGTGTGTGTGTGCAGGGGGTTTGAAAGCTAACAGGATGTAGGGACACTGTCTTGAATCTCTGGGGGTGTTAAGCATAAACCACTAGCTCAGGCAAATATCTAATACTATTTACACACTGTTAGCCAGCATGCTGAGTTGCTAGGTAGAGTAATGATCCAAAAACTTGACACATTAATTGGTGTTTCATAGTGGAGTTAGGCTCTGTGGAACAGCAAAGGCCAAAGAACTGACACAATGTTTATTCACTCTTAGTAGTTGTAATGCTGGCCCTTTAGGAATTACAACAAGACATCCATTATCGATAAGTCAGGGCCCATTAAGCAGGCATGTTGTTTGGACAGGGACTGATCTAGCACCATATTGAGTAAAATATAATTCTTGTGAATTCTTGTGATTTGTAGTTGTTTTTGATCACCTGCTTGTAAATAACAACCCTAGTGTAGTGTGTTGAGTGAGTAATGTATGTGACCATTCTGTTACAGTGTTTGCATGATGTATCACACAGCAACAATCTCTGGTTGTATGTGTAGTTCTCAAAAGACTGTGTAAAGTTGTGTAATCCCAGAAGATTTTGTGTATCGTCACTGCATTATTCAACATAATTGGAACGTTTGAATAGAAATTTTGACCCATGTTGACGTCACTCCATCAGCTGCCAAAGATGAGAGGGCCTCTGAGATCACAGTCCAGTGTGGGGACGTGGAAAACCTGTGCCATATTTATTACCACCGGCTCCAGTTTCAGTCTTAGAACATTAAGCACCCCCAAAAAACTTGGCTCCTGACACTTGAAATAGAGGAGTCCAGCTTTAAAAGTGGAAGGCGCCAAAGCAATTCAGCCACCATATGGTAATGACTCGACTCCACATGCTGACAGCAGGGTCTCATGTTTTTTCGTGTTGCGTGCAGCCAATTTACTGGTGACACCCTGAATCCAACTTAATACAATCTTCCATTCTATTGAAGCATGAAATCTGCGTTGATATGGATGGACCAGCTCCACATGCCCAGAGGACAGCGGGAGAATATTAAAAAGGGCAAAAGCAGATATATAGCAGAAGATGTAATGGGATGTTGAGAGGAAAAAAAGTCAACAGTAAAGATTCACGTTATTATTCCCAATAAGGCCATTTATTTGTTGTTTAATAAAATCAGGATTGATATGAGGCCCTTAGTAAATTGAGGATCTTTGATATCACTTACAAGAGTGGACAATGTCAGCAGTGACCTGCAGTAATTTCACTGACAAGATACAGCAAAGGCACAGGGTAAATACATTGTAAGTCATTATTTTGTCCCCATGGGACCGTGTTGGTGCAGGATCACTCTGTAAAACGAACCCATCTGGCTTGCATAATGGCACAGAGATTGCCCTGATACTGGGCTTTGTTACTCTGTTTATTTGTTTTAGCAACAAGGCCTTATCTTGACCTCAGGGCCAATTGGATCAACTCTCTTATCTGTCACCAGACAACTTGGCAACATAACTGTCACATTTCTCTCTCTCTCTCTCTCTCTCTCTCTTGCTAATTCCCACTCTGGCTTTCTCTGCATCTCTCTTTCTGTTGTCATTTATCAAAGAAGCACCTGTGGAAAACATAATAGTTTTGCATAATAGTATGATGTATTACTTTGGATGATTTACGCATGTTGTGGTGAGATCATCAGAGAAAGAGGCCCATAGTTGATTGGACAGGTCTGAGAAATGGGATGAAGGCCACAGGGGATGACAAAAAGGGGATGGGGAAAATGGGAAGAGGGGTCTGGGAGTTCAAGCAGTGTGGGAACTGTCTCTCAACTAAGAAAACAGGAAGTGTAGAGGAATGTAGCAGAAACCTCAAAGGATGAGAAATAGAGAGAAGAAACCTTCTGAGAGCACCAAAACCACCAGAATGCTCCCTAAAAACATTGCTAGGCGCCTGATAATGCAGTGCACTTGTTTGTCACTTGGCTGTTTTTGTGGTTGTTATTGTCATCCTGACCCAGCTGCTTTTGTTCATTCAGACCAGGCCTCGTAAAGATGCCATTGTTTTACCAATATACAATGTCGCATTGTGATATTTCGCCAAGGAGACAGAACGTGGCGATGTGTGCTGCCATTAGCTGGAATGCCATCAATGTGAGACACATTTCCATGGCACACGTAGCCTCCGTGTCTGTTTGCTCCCTCAGCAAACCCAATAGGGGCAGCTTTTGACAGGCTAATTGGGCGCTAACTGGAAAATAAATGTAAGTGCGAGTCACAAGACGTTATTAGGAGTGGAGTTGGGAGCCAGGCACAAGGCTGGAGCCTCAGCCTGTTTATCACGGTCCAGATGCTATCCAATCCTGTCAACCCAAAATGCATTAGTCACAGCTCAGACACATATGAATGTATTCCACACATGCACACCCATTGTAAAAACTTTGCTCAAACAAAACCAACGCATGTTAGCTTCAACTCTAAATATTACTTAGTTTACCTTGCATACTTGAGCACATGATATATAGGTATGAGGCCTTAATTCATCCTCTCTGACCTCAAGAATATCTGTTATGCAGCTCACCCAGGTACAGATGCAGCACGTGGAAAACAGGCTCACATTCACTTATGAACATGCTTCCTTAGCACTGTACAAATACAACCTCAGCAACCCCGTCTCCTATGAGCTCACCCTCATAAAGCGTTTAATGGGTTCTGTTAGTGCAGATTGTAACAGGGCTTGTTCGGGACTAATGAGGCAGCCTTGTGATGTCATCTCTTGGGGTTCTTCTTGGGAGCGAGCCCTGGATGGAGAACCACACCCAGAGCCAGGGTAAGAGACAGGCAGAAAAAAAATAAAGGGAAATACAGTACCCAAAGAGGAGGGAAGTATTTTACAAGCTGAACTTTCATCAAGTCCTCATTTCCCCTCAAGTGAAACGTGGTGGAGGGGTCGCCTGCAGAGAACAAAAGAGGTGGGGTTTGAATGTGGGCTGGATGGTAATAGTTTTGCTTGTCTTACTGCTATGACACCACCTGAGGTCAGTGTAAGACTTGTGACCACAAGCATTTGGGACTGGGGGTGGATAAATGAAGCAGCACAGATAATATATATGAGCCGCATATAAGTCTGCAAGGATCAGATTATCAAAAGGGAGTGGACAAAAGATGACACCAAAGAGTCTAATATTAAATGCATAAGAAGAACAGCAGAGGTGCTAGACATTAGTGACAGTGACTTGATGAGAGTTAGCAGCAGAGGAGAAGAAGGGCAAGCAGAAGGAAGGGGCAGGGAAAAAAATTCTTGGCACTAAGGGTCCAGGGCCCAAATCTAGCAAGAGCAGTGGGCCATGGAACAAAAATAACTCCAACTATTTAGAGATGTCCCAAGTGAAAGTAGTTTCTTTGGTTTGATATATATCAAAATACTTATTAATACTCTTAACAGCAAACAATTAAAAAAAACCCTTCTTGATAATTGTGTGAGATTAAGTGCAGAATATTTTTGCATTCTCTGGGCAAATGTTCTTGTCGAGTGGCCATATTAGGACCATGGGTCATTGTTTTGGCAGCCACGACAAAGACGGTAACAAGCTGAATGAAGAATGGGATGAGTGGAACTGTGCTAATTTGCTAAATAGCTGTATCCTAGGTCACTTGGTTAGCCTTCTGCATTGATCTATATTAAATTAGAACCTTTGGTGGTAAAGATTCCTGGAAACCCACTGCACTCAGTTGAGAGAAGACAGGTTTAGGTTAGACCACACAGGCCAGCCACTGCTGAAATTGCACAAGAGAACGTGCACCATAAATCTGGACTGATGATTTTATTTAAAAGTGCCTCGGTGGTAAAAGAGAGAGCCAATATGTGAACTGTATGCTGTAAAGCTCTGCCTTATGAATATTCTTTCTCAAAGGCATTCCTCAGTGTCAGTTTGAATGGCCTCCAGCAGAGGTCCATCTCTAAAAGAGAACAAATTGGCCACTTGATTGAGTTGGCAGCGGTCTAACCTACCATGCTGGCCTGTAAGCAGTCAAGCTTATGAATGTCTACAAAACGCCAACTGGTGTCTAATGCTCTTTACTGTACTGGCTGATGAAATCGGGGGACCATGGAGGACAAGCTCTACTACCTCTATAAAATGAACAAGGAACAAATAGTCAAAAAGGTGAAGCAGCTGAGTTGTTTTTCAGCAAAGGATGTACACTGAATAAGGGACTCCTGCTAATAGGGTAGATAATGATTATTGATTGCGTATTAGTAGCTACATGAGTGAAGAGTTGAACAGACAGGACGGCTTTTAATTCTCTACCCCTGCAGATCGAAGCTAGCTTTTAAGTATATTCATTTCACATCTGTTTTAGCTGCTTAGAGTGAGCTACTCTCCCTCTGGAACAATTCAATAAGCAGGATAACAATTATCCTCATTTTGTACCTGCAATACACATCTCATTTACATTACACCATTCTTTCCAACCAGTGTTACCATGCATCGTGGTATTATACTTAAGGGCAACGGTGTGACATAGTAAGGAGGAAGGAAAATGTATTTTAGCAGACGACCCAAATTCAAGCCCCTGTGTGACAAGAATCTAATCTGCTGATGTGAGTGAGTAATGCTGCTTTGTAGGTGATTCTCTGATCTCACTGTGGGTGAGGCAAGTGAAAAAGTCATATTATTTCTTTTCAAAGCCTTATATAACGTGCTAATTAACATAAATAAGTTTGACCTAAATGAACGAGTTTGATTTTATAGATTGGATGTACTGATTACATTTTGATTGACTGATGTGTCTTTCTGCTTAGCGTGAGCATTCTCGCCTGGACTCCATGGTGCTGCTGCTAATGAAGCTGGATCAGTTGGACCAGGAGATCGAGAACGCCCTCAGTGCCACTTCCTCCATGGACAGCACCCCCACCCTCCACAGACGCCAATTATTGGTAAAGACATCACACCATCATACCTGGACTGTGGTGACTCAGAACCTCTCTAGATCACACTTTGGGGTTTGAAATGAGTCGTAGTCATTTAAAAATGCAAACATAGAGCTTTGCATGTGTTTGAAGTAGTGAAAAAATAGGGACACTCAATACCGATGCCACTACTGTTACTGACCAATACCAGTTTGATTCATTGCCTCACTGAACATTGTAGGGTTGGACCATTCATTCTCAGTCATTGGACAAAATAATATACATAAAATCTTTCTTTTTTGCCACTATTTGTATAAATTCAGGCCTGTGTACCAAAACTGGAGATAAGCCAGTTCTTTCTGACACGAAAGGGACTTTTGGTACTGAATATTAGACTTGGGTAAAATTACTGAGATTTTAGCCCAGTATCGGCACCAATACCGACCAACACCAGAATCATTATCAGTCCTGAGAAAAAATACTGAGCTGCTATCCCTGCTCAACATAACAATATAATGCCCACATTTTTCCAATAGTCATCCTTTTCTTTTATCTGTGCAGGAGAGTGATTTAGGGTCTGTGCCAGTGGTTGCAGTGTTGCAAAGCACAAACCCTCCACATCAAGACCAAGTTCCTGCTACTGTGACCTCCATCTCAGGATCTGCCTCAGGCCTTGGAGCAAAACCTAAGAGTGGGGTAAGTCAGGAGCTGGATATGGTACCATTATATGTCAGCACCTTAATGGGCACACGGTGCGGCTCTGTCACAGTACAAAAAATGGAGTTTCTGGAATCTTGAACATCAGTTGACATTTTAAACCAGGCCACTGAGCTCCCGAGATGCTCATTTGATCAGCCAGCACCAGGCTTTTTTATAACATCTCACCTCGAAGATTTGGTTAGAGGCCAGTGGAGAGAGGCCCGCTGTTTATTTTCTCTTTAACACCCCCAACCTCTACCACTACCGTTCCTCACCACTCTCGTCTTTATTTCACGTTATTTCAGGTTTATTTCAGTGAGTTCATGTTGCACCTAAAATGACTTATGAGTCAAAATGATTCATGTTTGTCTACGCATGTCTGTTAAATAAAGACAGTATTTTCATTTGGAGATATCTAAACTATCCCAGAAACATTCAAATGAGTCACATGAATTGCAAGCTGGGCTGAAACTGGATCTCCTAATTATGCTGGATGATCTTAAGGACTCACTAAAATAGTTGAAACTGTTTATAGTGACTTTTTATTGCCAGTCTCATCTCTCCATGTTGTTTTCTAGTGTGCACACAACCCCTAAGTAAAACATAATCTCTTGTATTTCCCTGTATAAATAATGGTTGAATATAACAAATTCAGAGAGCAAATACACACACACACACACACACGCACAGTGACTCTGTGAATTGTAGGAATGTCCCCCAGCACTTGGGGCTTAGCCGAGCAGACGTTAAACTCTATAATTAGCTGGTTCCAAGGGTCTAGAACCCCTTTGCCCCAACAAAGGGGTCAAAAGGGGGGTCTGGGAGGTGAAAGGACAGGGCAAGGAGGGCGAGGGGGGTGCAGTTCAAATCCCTCGCTTGCTCACTTAATGACTTTGTCAGTCCTGGTTTGTCATTGCCATCAGAATAGGGGCTAAGTGAAAAAGCCACAGTAGCAGGTGGTTTGACTTGGTTCTGCGTGGTTCTACTTAAGCAAGTCTTCATCAGTCTGCATTTTTTTGGATGGAAAATGTCAAACACTGACATTAGCAGTTTTGAGACACTTTATCAGTGTGATACAGTGATGAATAATAGAGATAGAAACTAAATGACGAACAAAATGTTTCTGTTCAAAAACAACCCTCTGATCTTGGTAGAACATAACATTGCAACCTGTGGAGACATCAAAATTCCTGTGTGAGGGAGCATTCCACATTCCTGTGTTATCTGTTACAATTCTGTCTTCAAATTGTTTTGTCCCATTGCATGCCACAACTTTTCTGCTGTTTAAAAGCAGGCGACATCTCTGTGTTTCATGACAGCTGATTTAAAAGACGTGGAGCGGTCTAAATACCACATCTAGGATGTATAATATCTGTAGCCAAGCAGCTGTCTTTCACACCTCCATTCCTAAGGTAACCTAAGCTAACTCAGTAAGGCTTGGTAACATAGCTTTTACTGTGCCTAATGGGAGGCTTTTACAGTGGAGGCCCTGTCGGGTGATTGATTGAAGCCAAAGGGATGATGACTTTATGAAGAGGGGTCTTAGTGGTTAATAGTTGTAGGGGGCTATTGAGTCCTTTCAGGCTCAAAGTGTTGTGACGCCCACTTAATCTCTTTAGACAGACAAAACGGATCCTTTGAGCAATCCAAACAAAAGGACCACGTGGATGTAGATATACCGTAGCAGGTTTGACATTAAGATTAAATTTATCCAAATTTGGCGGTTATGTTTTATTTGATTTTTAAGTGAGTTGAGGTTAAAAGCACATAATCCTCCACTCCCTGATCCAAAGAGCCATAAGTAGCCTGCTGGTTTTCTTTAGTTTCACTGGCACATTGGTTAGCAAACAGATGTGCAGCATTCCAGTTGCCATTTTCAGGGGAGATAAAACAGATTATTCAGTTTCAGGGGGGAATACCATGGAAAGTGGCATGGAATTTCCACATATTGCCGTATAATATGGCCATATTATATGTATTCCCAGATAACTTTTTGCCTCAAGTTCCCACAGTGTGCATGTGATCTCACTCTGTAATGGAAAATATGCTCAAGCTTTCTCCAAATAGGAGTTCCAACTATTATGCTGTATCCATTACAGCTGTAAGAGATAGGAGATGATAGGGGAAAAAAGGCACACTCAAATCAAACTCATCATCATAAAAATGTTGAGCCAGGTGAAAGTTTGGCTAACATTAAACAATACAAGTAATAGAGGCCAGAAATTTTTTTTTATTTATTTATTTTTTTGGCCTGAGGTCAGTCCTGAAGAGAAAATGTTAGTAAGTCCACAGAGGACAGCAAACAACATGTAACTTTTTTTTTTTTTTTTTTTTTTTTTTGGCAAGCCAATAGTGCGCGCATCCATTTTAAGGCTAATATGAACACACAACTTAATGCACACAACTCTGTAATCCATGAAAATTCCAAGCAGTCAAGTGAAACAGGAGTATAGTGAGTTTATTACAACACCAACTTGCTAAATAAAGTACAGAGATAAGCAACGTTATGCAGAGGGCCAGTGGAGGCTCTGACCTGAATTGCTGGCAGGAAGTAAGTCTGGTTGACATTGATATCAAGCTGTTTTAGGTGTGTGCCCTCATGTATTTTTTACTTGAGAACACTGATACTTGGATGGAAGTCATCTATCAGAGTTTGTCTCATGGAATCCCATAGCAGAGATATGGTTTATCTAAAGGGAACTGAAAACAATGTTTCAGAAATGTTAATGCCTCATCTCATGTCTTGCTGATGTCAGAGGCCTACTATGCAGAGGTGGAAAGTAACTAAATACATTTGCTCAAATACTGAATCTAAATAAAATGTTTAGGTACCTGCACTTTACTTGAGTATTTCCATTTCGAAGACTTCATATTTTTACTCAACTATATTTCAGAGGTAAATATTGCATTTTTTACTCTGTATCTTATGGATGTAGTTCCTAGTTACTTTGCAGTATATGGTTTTACACACAAAACACACGATAAACTCATAAAATATGATGTAATGGCAGACTTTAAATTTCCCAACAGTAGGTCTATATGAAGTAGTTGAATGTTTATCAGTGTGCGTTTGTGTCCCTTCCATTTTTTATTGGATTATGCAAGGGTTCCAGGTAACCATGGGGTTAGGGTTAGGCTCCTTATGTGCTTACTGACGACACACACACACACACACACACACACACACACACACACACACACAGTTTGCAAGTGGTCAAACACTGGTCAAGCAGATGGGAGCCTGTAGTGCTAACCTTTCCTTTGCATCATGGGTGGCACTTTGGCGTGACTGTATCAATCACATAATCACACTGTTCTTTCTTTTACGTAACCCTGATAAGTGTTGAGCAGTGGTATGTGGCATTGTTCACTTGTCATGCCTGGACATTCACTAGGCATGTATCACATACTTGTTACAGATAGAGTTCTGCATTGAGGTGAAAGATTCTTGGCTCTGTGCTAGTTTAGCTGGTAGCTATTGTTAGCCTTGAGCAGCAGCCCTACCAGGTGGCTGTTATTCTTGTGTCCAATGTGCAGCTAACTTCTAGCGGATGTTGTGCCACAGCAGGTGTTTTTTTCCCATGGTGGATTGCTATTCTTTGCCCAGTGTTTTTGTTGGCAGGTTTCTATTACTTGCTAGCAGGTGTCATATACTGTTGTTTAGTGGCTGTAATATAATACTTGCATTGTTGTTTGCAACAGGTGGGGGTTATGCGGTTTATTGGCTGATCTATCCATTGATTTGTCTTTGGATTATTTACTCTTTCCTGGTGTTATTACTCCTAATTGTAGTAAGAGCATCAGTAGTGGTACCCCTAGTAGTCTCAGTAATCATTTTATTGGTGTTATTATTTCTAAAAATTAAGAGTATTACTTTTCATAGTAGCAGCAGTAGTCGATTTGGTTTCATAAGTATGTTGTGACATTCCTCAAACCTTAAGTTATGTGCTGTGTGACAGCCGTTTGTTATGTGACTGTCTATTTTTAGTGGTGTGTGGCCACAGAGGATGTGCCAAGTCAGAGAGGTGGGTGGAGGCCTGACCGACACTGACCCCCGTCTGCCTGCCTCTCAGTGTTACAGTCGGAAACAACAGATCAATCACCTTCAGCTGAAAGAGTTCCCACCAGCACGACACTGTCAAAATCCCCCAAAGGCCTGTGCAAGGTACAGACCATGACTGTCTGTTAAATTTAGCACCAGAGTGTTTTACATTGTCTTGTATGGTGACAGAGCAGGCGCTGCCCTATACCATCTCCGTCTTTGGTAAACATTCCATAACAGGGCGACCTTTGACCCTTTGTTTGGGTCTGTGTTCTGTCTCCACGGCAACAGTGCTCCAAACAAGACCTCTGTCATCTCCTTTGGTGGGTTTGTCGCTGTTTGATGGGCAATGCTGTAACTATGTTCTGCGATTCCAGACTGTGGGGCGTCCATGTCTGGATTCATAGGCAGAGACATGCAGGATTAGTTTGAAACAAATTGTGTTTGAGAATGCGAAAAAAAGGCTTTAACTCTTGCCTGTTGCTTGATATGCATATCGTTCTTTATCTGAGGGACAATAGTAGTGCTGTGGTGTGCGTGCTAAGGTCACTAGCAGATCTCTGCTCTGTCCTTCCTCCCTGTGTTCCGCTTTGGCTGCCTCACAGTCCCCAAACATCCTCTATCCAAACCACACCTTTTCAATGTCCCGCACAGATAAAAGACTGAATAGTTTGCTACTTTCACTGCCTCTAGTCTGCTTTGGAAGGGCCAGCGCTTACTCCTGCTCCTGCTCTTTCTCTGACTGTCTCTTTGGTCCATCATCAACCAGCGTGCTGCGGACAAAATTGTCTTTTGTTTACCTACATTCCACACACATATTTTGTTTAAAGGCTGAAGTAGACCCTTAAGAGTCAGCGAGCTATGAAGCCAACCAGCATTCAGTCCCACAAAGGGTGCCAGTTGTGCCCCTGTCCTTGGTCATGGCCGAACTATCTGCTTTCTGTGCTGTCATTGTCCCCAAGGTCACTCCTCTGCTGAGCACAGCTGCAACAAGGAGACAAACACAGAGCAGTTGTGGCTTGTGTTTGCAAGAGGATGTGGAAAATGAACTTCTCCTCAACCCCCACAAGGAAATCTTGTTTTTCCTGCCGATTCAAGGCTACGGCCAATGCATCAGGCATTCCAAGAACTGGACAGAGGAGATAGAGAAGGAGAGACTGACAATACCGTTGGTTCATAATCATGATAATACTGAAAAGGAAAGCAAAGCCCACAGCAAGAAACCGTCCCCTTATAAAATTCATTGCAATTTTTCACTACATCTATCAATTTGACCAAATGTGTTCACTGAACACACTGGCCAAATAGATTTGATCTATGACAGGCCCCATTTCATATGTTACATAAGTCTGTCACAGCTGCAGTAATGTGACTCAGACAATTGCACAACATAATTTTTCAATTTTCTAAGCGTGACATATGTTCGATTTCTCAAGATTTCCTAGCCTAGCCTGATTGATCTTGCCTGGGTTTCTTCACTTCATGAGGTTATTCTAATTCCTTCAGTGTGTGTTTGGTAACTTCTATACACTGAACCAAAGGAAATGACTCTCTTGGACTGTTTCTGGGGTGAAACATTGCATTGTGTCATACTTACCTGAGCCCCTTCTAGAAATTACACCAGAGCACCTCTTTGACCGACAACATAAGTGAGGAAGGCATTTATCTCCAAACTCACCCATAAAACTCCTGGTTTACTGCCATGCTCACTGATACTTCTCTCCTTGTTCACAGTAACAGCAGATTGTGATGTAACCCTTTGGCTGGATACAGCTGCACAACCGCCGATGCGATTCATTGGCTGAATATGACCAGTTTTGGATAGATTTTTTTTGGTTTTCTTTAATGAATCAGTCTCTTTAACCCAACTGTTGAGCACCCTGTGGTGAATGGAAACATCAGTTTGCTGTGTTCGCTGCCAGCTGCTGGCAGAGTTTAAGTCATGCCTTGAATGAGTGATGCCAAACACAAATGTACTACGTGAAAGAGTGGGTAAATAGCCCCAGAGAATAGTTGCTGGATGATGTTACTTGTTGACAGTAAATCTTGGGGATGACTGCTAATGCAGGCATCTGGAAACACCCCTGCAGCCTGCTGATAATGAACCTCCATAAATCACAGAACGAACAAACAAACCAAATGCGCGCTCACACACACACACACACACACACACACACACACACACACACACACACACACTCAAGGACGCTGAAAGAGGCACATAGGAATGTATCGTAAAACCAGGTGTGATGCAGGCAGCACTTACTGAGGCTTGTGGTTCAGGATTTTAATTGGGGTATTTGGTTTGTGCGTGTACTCACATTTTTGTTTTGAATGTGTGTTCCCTTCAGTCAACATAGACCTGAGTGTCACACTTACATAATCATTGTGGTTAACCTTTGCCCTCATATTGAAAGTCTTAGTAAAGAACATGGCATTCTCATTATAGGTATTTTTGTGTTTGGGAAACTGTATACATGTGTGAAGGTGTGGATAGAGAGGTGGGTTAAACAGAGAGAGCCTCAGGGGTCCACAAAAGGTGTTTGCATTTAGATAACTAAGAAAGACAACATTTAATGATTTAATATAAAACTTAACACGACTAAGAGTGCAACAGCCCTGCTAGCAGTCTGTATAATAGACTGAAGTGGTTTTAGGTGCAGCTATGTGAGTTAGAGACATTGGCATGTTTGGAGGCTTGTGTTGGGAAGATGTTCACACTAGAGTAAATTCTTCCCTGAACAACGAAATTATCTAAATAAGTCCGTGCTTGCCATACCTTACAGTAAATACATGATACAAGAGCACAACTTAACCCTTTAGTAAAGCGATCTTGTCATTTTTTAATGCTCCTTCTCTTCTTTCTTTGGACTTGTTCATGATAGTATAGTAAATATGTGCTTTTTGCACCATAGGTATATGATGGTTTAAGTGCTATTTATCGGCTACATCACTATAGTAGCTCTATCATGCTTTTACTAATGAAAAAGACAGAGTTGGTGATTCATTGTTCTATTGAATAAACACTAATTTCTATGGAGTTTTTTTCTTAGAGCAGCAGCATGATATGGGAAGCATATTTTCAACAGCAGCAATGCTAAGGGATTATTATAGAAATATTATAGGGATATTCTGGAATACTACAGATGGCAGTGTGACTCTCTCACTCTGTTTGCACATACTACTTGTCACTTTGCAGGTGCTTTTCATCGGCAACATTTAATCTGATAAAACTGAAAAATTGATTTTAACATGGTGGGCTGCCACAGTAGGGAAACAGACTAAACCACCACTGTCAATACTTCTTACTGATACAAGTGAAATCTAACAGTCTCTCACCTGAAATTAAACCTAACCGTAAGAACCAGATCATATGATCCACATGAGCAACCGACATTGTCGTCTATGGAGCCCTGCACCATCACCAGCGGGGCTAAAAACAAAGCATTTACAGGTTTAACCAAATGCAGTGCCATCTAAGGTACATGGACATGAGTGTGCAATATTAAGTAGAGGTTATAAAACTGTGACACAGCTAGGTCTCACCCACCTCTGATTCTGCTAAGTCAATAAGCCGTGTGTCCGCTACAGGGCCACCATGGGGCCACCTCAGTCTTCTGTACAGGACAGTCTAATCCCTCTGTGTTGTTAACCCACTCTCTGTTTTCTCCCCAAAATGCCAATGGCTAATCCACAGGCTAGCATTGTTAGTTCAGTTGGGATTATAAAGCTTATCCCTATTAACTCTGGTCTATAAGCCACAAATTCAATTTACCGAACAGAAACAGGAGACACAGTCTGGCTCTTCACCTCTATAGTAAGGGACCAGTGACTTGTGAATGAAGCTATTGGATGGGTTAATAGAGTGATTGTCAAACTTTTTTGCCTGCATTTTCAGAACAACTTGGTGGGCTTTTGGGTTGATGAGTCAAACAGAACTTAACCTGTTTTTTTTTATTATAATTATTTTCCAGCACATAAGTTAAGTCAATATTTTATTTTAGGTTGTTTTACATTCCAAGAATTGGCAATGATTTGGGTATAGCGCCAGCGGATCTGGGTGATATTTTTTTAGGATAAGTCATGAGATATGGTATTTATCATCTGTTTATGATCTTCCCACACAACATATTTGGGTCTTGACTCAGTCTTTGAAAGACACTGGTCTGTAATATATAGACGCATCACATGTCAAGACAGTTATGATCTATATGCAGTGTTTTCTCATCGGTCTCATTATGTGGGTTGTCTTTTGAGGTTGAGCATTTAATAAGGTTCATATAGAAACACAAAATCCCTGGGGAATTTTACTGGGTGCATATTTGCAACCACCACAATTTCTTTCAAGTTTGTGTCTGGGCAAAAAGACATGTGGTGTTTGCATGCATGCATGCAAGAACTTGATGTGCATCAAGGTTACTGAAGTTATGCTTTGCTTCTAAAACTGAACCATTGGCATTTTTACTTGGCATGGTGAGATGGCCCACCTGTACGAACAAGTTTAAGGAGGAGAGTTGGAGATGGACAGTTACTTTGTCCTTCAGGAGGAAGAGAGCTGTGATCAGACAGGTTAAGAGTTATTGTCTTGTCTGCTGATGGATTCCAAGGGCCAGCCAACAGTTCACAGTTTATGCTCCAGGGTCCCAGCACTAAATCCCACCAGACACTGCCTGAAACCAGAAGCCAGTTGATTTGGCTCGCTCTTGTAAACAAAGGCTGCGTGTGTGTGCGTATGTGTGTGTGTGTGTGTGTGTGTGTGTGTTGTTCTTTTTCAATCACTGCACACAGTATAGAGCTCATGACTCTTAAGGTTGACAGAGA
>OMKZ01014662.1:0-17388 GCA_900302535.1 Neoniphon sammara
AGTACTCCAAGAGCTAAAGCTTATCTTTTATAAATTAGAAACCAAAAGTTCAAATATGTACACAGTATTTCAACCATTTCTGATACACTTGTTTTATTTATTTATGTATTTATTTATTTATTCATTTATTCATTTATTTATTTATTTCATTTATTTTTGCCCAGTTCAACATCAAAACAGAGACAGGGACTGTACATTTGGCCTGGTGAGTAATATGAGCACACACCATAAACAGAATATAAGAGTTTCAGGAGTAATACATTGTCTTTCAAATGGTTTCTGCTTGAGACCTTGTAACACTGTTGCAATGGCATGTAAGCCTACAGACTGCAATTCTCCTCAAATTGTTCTGAATGGTACTGATGTTGGACACAGTGGTTATATAGATGGAGAATGTGTCGCAATCAAGGGAGGAGGGGCCTGTTCTATTCTGGGTTTGGGAAGTCTCATTTTGAGGCTGCAAGATAATGACAGATCATACTCATTTCCCATGGGAGATAAAATCTAGTTATCCTTTGGATTGCCCGGCCAGTGGAAATGTGTGAATGCATTGGATTGAATATCAGCCACTTGATCCTGCAGACACTCACTCTGAAGGCCAACATGATACAGTATGATGGGTTTAGAAATTCACAAGGTAGGCTAAATCATGGAATGTGTTGCATGCCAACTCTTTTTCACTTTCCTGAATGACTGAAACATTTGGTTCATGTTTATTTTAAAAGGAATTTTATCTGGTAGAGAACTGAGGGAATAGTACAACAGTAATATCAAAAATTAAGAACCTTGTGGTTTTCAGCAATGTTTTTTGTTGGTGTACTGTCTACAGCTAGTGGGAAACAGCGACCAATGGCTAAGCTAATATTTTATAACCTGCTAGCTGCACGCTAACCAGCTGCTAGCTTATTCATGTCTCCACCAGTAACACAAACCTATCTCTCTGCTCATTCCCCACTCCTTACACACTCCCAGCCAAATGCATTTGGACAAAAAGAACTAAACACAAAGGGGTAAGTTCTCAGAACAAACATTTTTCTACCAGGAAAACATGCTAACAAGTGCATAGGAACATTACTCAGGCCTTGTGATGGTCACAGAGAAGAGGAACTGGAGAGGAAACAATGAGAGGATAGGAATTGTTTCTCTTGTGTAAGCCTTGCTGGAAAAGACCATTAAGGAAAATGGTTTGGCTCCCCGAGCATAATGTATTGGTTTACCATTTCAGTTTGAGCCTGGACGTGCTTGTCCTTCCACACCACAAGGCCCATTAACCTGATGTGCAGGGGAGGGCTGTGGGCTATGATCTACAAGAAAAGAATGCCTGAAAGCTTTCACGTGTCCACGACATATTGTGCTGCAGACTACTTTTCTATTTTGTTACATCCACAAAAGATACAGCTTTTCACACTGTATTCAAAAAGTAAGCTTTGGACAACCAGCTAGACAAGAATCAGACAAAAAATTGTCACAATACACTGGAAAACCATTCCATACCAAGAGACTCTTGTTTTCAGGGTTTATTTTTCCAGCAGCATAATGGAATTGCAAAAGTGCAGCCTTGCGAACCCATACAGAGAAGTCTTGGAGCAAAGCCACGTCTATTGTTGGGGCTAGCTGATATTGGAGGCTTTGGATCATGGGATATTTGGCTTTGTTTTTTGGATTCATCCGATAACCAAACCAAGATTCAAATGGTGCTCTACATAAACATTGGTTTGCTCTGGTCTCTGAAAGGGCAGCATGGCTGGTGCAGATGGTGAGGATACATTCATGAAGAACAGTGCGGATACAGACGTTGCTCGGCTCCCTAACATTAACTTCTGAGATGGGGAAATATTGATTTGAACCCCTTGTCATGACCCAGTCTACTCCAGCATCCCAACTCCTGCAGCTTAGAGCTTCCATCCCCAGCTCATATCCTCCTACTATCTTCCCCAATAATACATGAGACACCCTAAGCAAAGCTGTCTCATTCCCGAGGAGCATTAATGAAATCTACATCTCTGTCTGAGAGGGTATGAAATAATAATGGTGGAACTGAAATTATTACTCTTCACAGTGCCCTAGGATTTAATACATTTTTAATCAAGGTGAGCTTGGCTGGGTGGATTACCACTGTGATTTTAGATGCTCTCTTAATAAAAGCTTCTCATGGTGGGGCTGAGAAGATTCTGCTTTTTATTATAATATTTGCATGAGACATGGCAAGAGGGAAAAGATATTGGAAATCTAGGTTAACCCGCCAGTTGCTTATTTGGTCAAAACTGATTTGAATATGGGTGTTTGTTGATTGGTTTATGGTGGGAATGCTGTAGCTGAAATCAGAAATTCACTTAAAGGCTGACTGAAAGGATTTTTTTTTTTTTTTTTTTTTTTTTTTTTTTGCTCCACACACCTAATACAAAGATTGGTGGCTGCTCTACAGGTATCTAATATGTTACATGGTTATCCACTGGAATCAGCAGAGGGGTGGGGATTGGAAAGGGGGAAGGGTGTGGTTTCAATCTAAGCCAATTTGACAATAAGCTCAGACTGTAAGTGGCCCCAGCCAGCCTTGGGGGGAGATCCATCTGAGAAAGATTAACCATGGGATTTAATGAGCGTAATGATCAAAGCCACGACCACCTGTGCTGTGGAAGGGCAGGCTAGAAAGGCAACTGTACCCAACATAGGGATAGAATCAGGACTAGCAAGGACTGAATCTGGATACATGGCTATACTGGTGAATACATAGAGGGAGATTAAAGATACAGTATACGAAAATATGCTCATATAAGCTATAAATGTATGTTTGTGTTTATTGTTAAATAAATGCGCAAAATAGCCTGCTCTGGTACAGGCTTCTATCACAGCACCCTGAGAAAAAAAGAAATAAAACTACTTAAACTTATAAAAAAACAAAACATAAACAGTAATATATTCCAGTATGATGGAAAGGCATAGCATTCCGTCAGTGAAAGATCTTGGTCAAAGGGTCAAACCAGCCTTATGATAAACAGTAAGACAACTAGAGCACTACCGGTAGGCTGAACATGGTGGCATATTTACTGAGCTGACAGATGTTTGCTTTGAAACTGTTTTTGGTCTAATTTAACTGTCCTCCTCGCTACCTTTGTCTTACATGGGATTTGTTTCTTTTGCAGAAATTTATAATGCATAATGTGTCAGTGTATCAAGACTTCAGACAAGAGGTAATGTGTTTCTCATTTCTCCCTTCCTTTCGTTCTTTCATTCCTGGCAGCATTGTGGAATAAGTTATTATTTGGCACTTCATTAAAAGGCAAGGCAGTCTGTCGTTGGAGCAGACCACCCCTGCCAGTTAACAGTCGTGTAGAGCAGCTGCACAGAGCAGCAGTGTGGTGAGAAGGCTGGGGATTGGGGACAGGATTGGGATTGGGACTGGGATTTGGGGTCAAAGGACTCATCCAAGGTGGGACACTGTGACAGTAACGTTGAGCGCATCGTTAAACCCCAAGGTGTTAATGAGTTCAGAAACACCAAAATAGCTTTGGATTAAAGATTCTCCTAAATGAAGGAATGATTCTGTCACTTAAAGCAGATTGTTTTGACAGTATGTGCTCTCTTTCCAGTCCAATTTTACTTTTCTTCACCTGTGGACGTACTGTAATTAGGAAGTACAAAGCACCATTAACAATGGTAATTAAGCGAAGGCGATAATGTCATTAAAGATGGTAATGCTCTTGCACTTCCATTCGAAAAAGGAAAACCTCGGATATATTTTTGCAGCAGGCAGGTAAGAGTATCATGAGTGAACTGAATATTAGTTGATGTCGTCAACTTTTGAAACTGCCACTGCCCTTCTGCACGATCAGCACCCTCTCCCACTAGTAAAGCCAGAAGTAGCTACACAGCAATGGGAATTAGCGACTGCGATAACCTTAAATCTGAGAGATGGGAATAGCACACCATGGAGAAGTGACAGATGCTTTAAGACTCAGATTGTTTTGACCGGGCTCCCTCTCCACCACATGTCATGCAAAGTGTGTGAGACACTCAGGGAGATGGCTATGATTGGGCTCTATTAAGCAAATGATAGAAAAAAAACACTTGGGAGAAGACAGATAGATAAGTAGTGAGGGAGTTAGAGAGAAAGAGAGAGAGAGAGAGAGACAGAGAAATAGAATCTGGTAGCTCGGGCTCAATACCCCCCACCCCCCTTCCCTGCCCCACAATTCCTCTTAGAGCTGAGGGTGAGCGGCTTGTCCTGATTTTTTGTGGACAGAGTTGCTTGAAGAACCAGCAGGTGCTATGGACATCACTCTTCAGGCTGGGCAAGCGTAGGCCCTTCGTTGCAAGGCCCCCCAAGGCAAAGGAAGAGCATAGAAATCAGAACCTGGGGGAGGGCGCTCAAAGCAGTGCCTGGAAAACATAAAAACACAGAAAAGTGCCATCAGACCTTGGTTTTACCTGAAAACACTTTATGAGTCATGCGGACATTTCAATTTCCTTCCCAATAAGGGTGCCTTCAGGGAATTCAGGGTAGAGCTTTCATGGTGTTACGTATTATCTTGTGCTTTAACAGTGCAAGGATAGACTGGAGAACAATGAAGAAAAGGTTATTCAAGATATGTAACGAGCAGATTTTGTGGGCTTTGATAGAAATGTGCAGCAGGGAAAAAAAAACGAAAAAAAAAAGAAAACAATTGTATATCTTGCTGTAGAACAGAAGCCCAACATTATATTATGCTCGGGGCACTGAATCGGTTCTTGTCAATGAGACAATCTTTTATCTTCCTTTGCCTTTTATCTTCTCCTGTCCTGTGATAATTTACTGAGATTTCAGATGGGTAGCGCAGTAAGCTTTGTTGCATGACAACAAGGTTCATTCACTGATAAGAGCCTGCTCTTGTTTCAAGATGACATATTTCTCTGGTCATGTAATGCCAGTGAACCGATGCATATCTAATCTCTGTCAAGTTTGTTATTGTTTGTCTTTATATTGTTTAGCACAAAGGTATGATCTCAGTATAACAGACCCCGTAAGTAAGACTCATGGCTGCGTCACAGAGTGGGTGTAGGGGAGGAGTTGCAAACCTGCTCGTTGTTTTGATGGAAAACTCTTTTAAAGACTCATTTACTAAGAGTTCCTACACTGATGATCTCAAGGAATTGCAGAAATTGCAAGTGGCTTTAAATCTGTAATATCCTGCAAAATTTTAGTCTGTCAGTGGCATGGACCAAATCCGAGAGTTGTAGTAGTACATTCAGATCTCAGTACATTCAGATGCTCTAGACTAGGATGACCCGGGTTACCGCCTTTCTTTTAGGATTCCCTCACATCTGGAATGTGTAATGATGAAAAGTCAAACTCATTCCCCCGCTTGTCTTATGTGTCTTAGCGAATAACAGATTAGCTGCCTTTGACGCTGAAATGGGGTGATGGTGCTAGATGCAAGGAGGAGGATAGTGGACGGTGGATAGACACTGTCAAGTCTATCAGCGTTCTTAATCTCTATTTATACAGCACAGTAATTAAGTTTAGGCCAGTAATGGCATATCCGCATACAGTCTGTCTGTCTCATACAGATCACACTAGGCCTCAGCTCAGCGTCTCCACCGAACTCTACCTTTGATCACAGATCTTTGCATTTGAGTGGAACAACATGGTACTCCAGCTGTCTCCAAAGACGCTTTTCCCATCCTCAGTTGAGGAAGAAAGCACGACACATGAAGAGGGACGTAGCCTTTCAAGATGATGCTTCCTAACAGTGGCTTGTCAAATAGATTGCTGCTAGGTTTTGGGCCTTGTGAAGATTTCATCCTTCCAGTCAGACAGCATTCTGCTGCGGCAACAAGATGGAACTGGGAGTGAATTGTGAGGAAGTTCAACAATTTCCTTACTGGATCATTTACTCAGTGGAGAACGGTACTGTTATCTCTCAACCAATGCAAATGGATGGCTTGGTTGGCATGCTGGTCAGGTAGAACAAATTGGCATGGCTGTGGAATTTGGGAAAAAGGAATTCTTGAACAAGGTGAACTATGAACTTAGCAAGGCGTGAGAGGAGCTGGAACGGGAAGCAAACAAAAAGGGAAATCTTCATCTTGTTGTGATTTAAGTGGTGTTTGCGGAGACAGCATTGTGAGTTACTGAGCCGTTCTCTTTTATAGAGCTCCACAACTTCCTGAAGCTTTCCTTATTGTGTGGCCAACATTGTGCTGCTGAAAACAAGCATTGACCACTCAATGTGCGGAGAGAGTGCTCACATTTTATTGGCAGAGCATGGAAAGCTGGAAGTCCAGTGTTGCCCTTCAAGCACAGAATGCCCTCGCTTGATCCTTGTTCTTTGTTTTTCACCTTTGTGAGGCTGCCTCTGAAGTCTCCTATGGGAAGTAGGAGTGAGTTCAAAAGAATTCTCAACCCCTCTCAACCCCAAAAATAAAAGAAACAACAGTAATGATCCATAATTCGCTATAGATTGTAAAACCTATCTGACTTCTTTAGAGAACGGAGCTTCTCAGCTTCTACGGCTTTCACCCCCTTTCCCTTAAAACTGATTAACCATGCCTTAAGGGAATGACACGTCTGTTTCTCTGGCTCCTCTCACTACGGGGTTAATTTATGGCGGCCCTCTGCAGGCTAGCGTTGTATGGTCGGCACCTCCTGCAGGGATATTGTGTCCTGTTGAGCTTCCCTGTCTCTCACAGGGTCTGGGAGAGATGTGTGAATGGGTCCATTGCTTCTTAATTCATGGACATAATTGTACTGCTGTTGCCTTCCATTCACAGAAACATGCCAACATTAGCAAGCCCGGCAAGTGCATAAAGAGCGGCCATGATTTGTCTTAAGTTTATACCTGAATAGATTCTTGACCCTGTTGTTTCGTGGGCTGTATTATATGTTTTCTAAGTGAAGCCTGATCTATTTTTACTAAATTACAGAGAGTTTGTCTTACTACAGTGTAGAGAATTTCAGACAGACAAGACTGTCAAAAGGTGATAAGTAAAATATTTTCCCTGATTTAGTGATGAAAGAACTTTCACACAAAGCCTTGTCTGTCTTGACAGCAAGTTAAATATTCTTTCATGAGAAAGACACACTTCAGTGGTACAGCTGAGAAACTCAACCCTTCAATGTGTTGACTTTAGTGTAGGGTTTTAATTGACTTTATCAGATTGAAAGAAAAGGTTTATTCCAGCTACACCGACTCAAAGGTTAGGTTTCTAAGTATAATTGTCTCTCCCCGTGAGGAAATAAATTACGTAGCTTTCAAAAACAGCCTCTGCATTACCGTGAAGGCATGCAAGCTAGCAGGCTAAAGTCCAATAATCTGTTAAGACATACTCGTTTTTTCTGTGCCAACAATAACATCCTTGTGTTGGGGTTGAGTTGAAAGAGTGACCATGATGGTTATGAACAGATTTCGCAGTCTTCCCACAACAGTCTGAGTTTAGGATGTTTTTAATAAAACATCCCAACTGGTTCTGCCAAGAAAGTATTTTAGGGCTGTTAGACTCCACATCATTGCTCTTTGATATTTGGAACACACTGCTATATTACCGCACCCGTCAGCAGTTATGATTTAAGATGAAGGGAAATGCTGTTGCTCAGAGGTGGACATATTCTCTAGAGGGACATGTAGCTCTGACCTGACAGACTAGCATCAGCACAAGATAGCGAAATAAGAAAACACAGCAAAAATCTTCAAATGATGCTTCATCAGAATCAACGGCAGGTAGAGAGTGGGATATAGCTTGAAGCCATTTACTCTATCTCGCTGATAGATTTGTTATGGTGCTGGTGCAACACTAATGTACTTTGCCAAAAAAAGCCTAATGAGCTTTTTTTTACCCATGATTGTTAGAAACTCACCTTGTTTTAGAACGGCATGGGCCCCTTGTGGGAAAGACGGGGCCGTGGGCGTCTCCTCTTCCAGCCGGCTGGTCTGTGGGTCTGACCACCCCTTGCTGGGCTCTGCTGGACCAGCTTTCTCACCGTGGCCGCCTCTTCCAGCTCTCTGCCATGCTCCGTGGAGGCCATGGGACCTGGAGGACACACACAGAGGAGAGTCCAATTAGAGCCCAAACATGGCCTCTCCAGTAAATACCATTTTACAGCCTACTCTCACCCACAGTATCACGTTTTGATTGTGAGCCAGCTCCATCATTGTCCAGGGAAAATGTGTGGTTGGATCCATAGAGGGATCACAGGAGTAATGGATGAGGAAACAAGAGACATGTATAGATAAGTGTGTGAGAGTGTGTGTGTGGGCCTCTTTTAGCCCACCCAGCATCATAGTTCATCAAGTCAATGTGGTGGAACCAAAGCACATCACTTCTAGCCGTAGCTAAGCGAGAAACCCTAACCCTCATGTCTCATGTCTCTGCCACTCTCCGTCAAGATTACAAATGCTGCACGCACCCAGACCTTGTGGATGTGCATCCTATTGCTCCCAATCTTGTTTGATCCAAGATTAGAGATGAACTGAAGAGTGTGTGCCTCCCACAGAATGTCGTGGTGCAAGTGTGTGAATGGTTTAGGTGTGCGTGCACGTTTGTATGAGTGTGTTCGTGTGTGTGAGTACATGCATGCGAGTGTTAGAGAGTGATCCCAGATGTTCTCAGTCATCTCTCAATAAGTGTGGCCTGATCCACTTAAGCTCCTCTCCTCCAAATGGTTTGATCCACCTCTGTGTCTCTATAACCTTTCAACCTATTGCAAACTGAAAGGCCTCTCCCGGGGGATCAAATTTTTTGGTGGGTTTTGCAGCATATCTTTACATGTAATGAGATATTTAATGCGGGTGATCTTTCACACTACATCCAATACTTTAGTCCCATAAAATTTCAGTAAAGCACGCCAAGACTTTTCATAAGGGCATGTCAAAGATATTGGATATCTTGGAACAATTTGTGAGCAAAAATTTTTAACTCCCACCTGCAATGAATTCACAATATTAATGAACAATGTTGATGTGACTTCATGAAACATCTTTCATCTGAACAACTGGGTATTTTCCTTCCTTGCTTTTGCAAGTCAACATTACGTTTTGTACAAAAGATCACCTCTGTAAGGATTGCCTCAGAGCCAAATGAACCTTGTTTCTCAAAAGTAAATAAGAATTCCCATTAGGTATTTCCTGTCGAAAGGTGATTGACATCACTCACATGGGGTCATGACATTCCTCTCTCCTCCCCTGAGAGACACTGGCACCATTTTTAAGATTCCCTAGAGAATGGCCTTCCTTGGGGTTTATGAGCTCCTGGACAAGCACCCCTCTCAGGATTACTCATCTACCACAGAGGTGGAGAAAATGAGCAAACATACCGAAGACTGCAAATTGAACAACTTCCAAAGCCATGGTGAAGCTAGGTTCCCTTAATTGACCAGGTTTGGGGCCATATCTTTGCTTCCATTGTCCCCTAAGGCTATTTTCAGCAGTGTACGTCAATTGTGCTACAGTTGGGACATTTTGAGGGTACTGTATGACCAAGGTAAGGGTATGAACAACAGGAATTTGACCTAATGCAAACCTTCAAAGCAGTGTCTAGGACCTGTCCAAACACTCAAATGTCTTTAACAAGGAAGATCAATTCTTTTCAATGTAGCAGGTTTCTTTCTGAGCAGAATTCAAAATGTCCAAGCCATTAGAGGGAAAGCAAACCTCTCCGCAGGCATCTATAGCCAAATCAATTACCCTCAACTTTAGCATATTGAGTATTTCCAAAGAACAACGGCCACAGAAATAAAGGGAGAGAGCCAGTTTTCTCGCTTCCAAGGTTTAAACAATAGTGAATTCTATGACTGAGCTAGACAGCATGTTGAGTGTTTTCAGTGTATATCCCTGAAATGCCAGACATCTCAAGTTCCATTTTCACACTAATCTTCTTCCGCGAGCACATTACACACTATATTTGTGGGCGAACACTGGGCTAATTCATCTGCAGCAGGGAAAGTCTCTGTTGCATATTTCCGCATCTAAAGCCCATCTTTGCCCCTAGGCTCACTAATCTGCACATTATCCTTTTGTTATTGTTCCAGATACAGGATGAATAAGGGAAGTTTACACATTCTGAAGGCATTCAGCTCATTTCTTTCCAATCTGGAGGGGTTCAGTGTTAAAATACTCTATGTTTTAGTAGATATTGAGGCTAACAGAAGCTTCATTTTATGGGGAGCCCTTCTTCCCTTGGCCTCTGGAACACCTTCAGCACTTTGACACACTGAGTACGGACACAGGGTGCGAGAGTACAGTCTTTACAAGGTAGTACCTACAGTATAACCATGATACTGAACCACTGCCACAGCTGAGGTTTGAGCAACGGACTGCTTTAACAGGTGCTACAAACACATGTACGCGCACACACTCACACACGGCAATGCAAGATGGTAAAGTAATTGTACCTTGGCTGAACACAACTCATCTGCTCTTCCTCTCAGGGTGGCTCAGGCTGTCATAACCCAGGTCCATAATGAGACAATTTAGATGTCTCCTGCGATGGCAAGCTGTCAGCTACTGCTCAGCACTGGGGTTTGAAGGGAGAACATATCGTGATTTTTCTGACAAATCTCAACCCATCCAATCTGGCTACAGGATAGAAAGTGTAATGAAAGCTGCTAAAAATAAGCTAGGCCCCAGTGATAAGACTGACAGTTATAGATTAACTCTTACAGCCAGTGGGGAAAGCATCATGGTGTGCGAGACAGGACACACAGCAACACAAAGCTTTGCATCTCTAACCATCTGTAGACAAATAGAAAGAGACTGGATGTGGCAGCATCCATTGCAACTGGATAACACCTTTTGATTGTTATCGTGGTGAGGTTAACATTGGATGATGCATGTTTCATCTCTATAAACAAAGATATCTCAGGTATCTTATTGCTCGGAAACTGGATCCAGCCTCTGTAGCATCCCATTTGATCTTTTCCCATGAGAGATTGCTAGTAAAGCAGTAAAATGGAAGGCTAAGATATGTCTCACACTATCAACCATCTTATCTCTACTTTTGATGACCTTAGAGCCCTGGCTTTGCTTTCGTTCCACCAAATCACAACATTTCCCCCCTGCTGGTAATTCCCTAATTAAACTTTAATAAAGGGAGAATTTCAGGAATGCCTGGTTATTGATACCACTGCTGCTTGCCTGCCTGCCGCCTCCACAGACAGGAGAAGAGTGAGAGTGGGAGATGAGAGGTGGTCAGGAACAGGAGAGTGTAGCTGACAGTGTCAAAAACTGGCCAGTCTCCAGACTCATGATGAATAGCTAGTCGGCTGCTCCCTAATTCCCCGCCCCAGTTTCACCACCCTCCTAAGGTGATATCTGTTAGGTTGTCGTTTTTGTGTGGCTGCCTCTCTGTCTTATCCTGGCCCTGCTGAAAGAGGAATACTGACAGCTTATCACTGTCGATTCCCCCAGCAGCCCATCGTGTCGGCCTGGAGAGGTATACATCTTCCACTGCTTGTCTGTCCAGTCAAAGAAAAGGAATGAATGTCCTCTGGTCTAATGCCAAGTTCATCAACTGCCCTCATGGCTGGCACGAGCAAACTGTGTATCACAGTGCCGCAAGAGACGTGGTGTGTCACTACAGAAACACAGAGAGCGTGGCAAATGGACTAGAGCTGCTTATTGATAGTTGTAAAGCTGGGTTGTGTGTATAGCCTGCCAAAAGTATCACATAACAAATGTCTTCACTTGAAAATGTTGCCAGGGCATGATGCTTTTCCTGCCACTAGGAAATAAGAGATTAAACTATACCAGCCTGTGACTCTAACTATAGCAACAAGTGAGAGTAGCTGTGCTCATGGTTTACAAATCGATGTAATATAAGCATGCACAGTCAAGCATGGCCACCAAAATTGAATCCTTGCTGTGTTTAATTTTCTGTGTGTCACTGCGAATTGATTTGCTGTCCCATTGAATTTTATCTGTTTGTTTATTGGTCTTGCACATCACTTTCAGTCACACTGATTATGAATCAATTGTGTGCAATCTTATTGATCCGCTTTTACGGTTGGCTGAGCATTTCCAAAACATTAAATTTCTCTTGTTTATTTTTTCTGTCTTTATATCACTTCTGTGGCAGCACTACTGCATGAGTCTTGTTCACTAGTTTGTACAAATGTGCCTTGATGTGTAAACACGCAGCTGTCATAGAATGGGAGTGGGATACTGAGGAGAGGAGAGGAGATAGTCCTCCTGTCACAGGTGATGGGATGTGATAATAACTTTTATCTACTCACACTGCGATTCCTTCTCTGTTGAGATCACACTAAGCCAGAGACCCAATTACAGCTAGCAGTACAATGTGCCCTCTTTTCACAATCGCACGCCTTATTAAAATGCCTTGAACACCATTGTTACAACATTCCACAACAAGATGCTTCGCTCTGATGAAGGATGAGGTTTCTACTGCAGATATAAACCAAAGATTTCCTGTACATACACAGTAATGTGAAGACAAAATTCAGCATCGTTTGTGTATGTAAGGGAATCTTAGGTAGTTGTATCCTATTATATGTACTGTATGTGCAATCTTTATAGGCAAAGCAATATTTGTGTTTGTGGGAGAGAGGAAGAATAAATACCCTGGTGTGTGTAGCCATGGTTATTACCATGACGTCGGAGGAGCAAGCCTGCTGTCTCCATCATGTGCCTCCTTCCTTCATTCACTAAAAGGAGAAGAGTAGCTCTAGCTAATGAATCCCTCTATGGCGTGCCATTATCACAGACATGCTAACCCACACAACCAGACAGACACATGCCATGGGCAGAGATACTTCCTACTACATAAGCACATAAGGGGATCAGGATTATTTAGGCAAGCATGAGATGTGTTAATTTTGCCACAACGTGCCAACACACACTCTTAACCTCGAATAAGCCCCTGCAGTGCTACAGAATCGTACTTGGGATTTAATAGCTGTCTGTCTGATAGCCTCCCCTCACATTCATTGCTAGCCTCCTTCACAAATGACTTAAGGACTGGTGCCTAAGCAAGGAGGCAGACCTTCGTTGTTCAGCTTTCACAATCCAACATTTAGTGTCGGGAATGCTGCTTATCGCATGCCTACCAGTAAATCTGGGCCTTGGCAGAAACTGGTACCAATTGCTTGCCGACTTTCAGACCACGTTACCATGGCAGCCACCGTGAAAGGCGCTCAGTTAGGAGAAAAAAGAATGACATTGTCAGTTGAAATGGACCAGGTTCCCAATTTACAAATTTCAGCCCACAAACTCTGAATTCATGCTCAGCCCTCGGATTGTGTCCGTGATGTTTTTAAACCCCTTCTTTGGGCCAGTGCCCTTGGGCTTTGAGTGTTCCTCTCAGGGGGGTTGTTTTGGTTGTGAGCACTTTGTTTCATTGCTGTTGGGCCCTGTTTGATATGCAGCATTGTTGTACTGTGATAATGCTAGGCTTGTGGCAGAACTGAAGGCTGGCTTTGTGCATGCAAACTCCAACGAGGAAACCAAAGTGCATGAAAAGTTGCTCCCATTACTGCAGTTTTTAAACTTAACCCCTTGTCAACTGGGCTCAGAAAGCAAACTCCACTCTGGCTGAAGGTTCAAATTAAAAACAAATTGTGCAGCCCACTACTTTCTGGGTTTCTGCAGATGTCCCTTTGAGTCAGTCAGCCGCCTGTGAAGACTGTGAAGTGCGGAACCATACATGCTCCTGAATTAGAGAGTGTATGTAATGATGAGGTGTGAGACTGCCTGCTCTGCTATGATCAGAGCACTGTGAGTTCAAAGGGCCAGCAGCAGCATTGAGCCAGCTAATGAAGCCACTGACTCCACTCACTACTTGATTGCCTGTTGGTTTATTCACAGAACCACTCCAGTGGAAGAGGTGAATCGGTGGCTAGGAGGTTACTACAAGTTGGAGGCTATTGAACACAGGTAAGCCAGAGAACCAGTTACAAAACAGCTCTTAAGGGTAGATTTCTTCAAAGCTAGCATCAAGAGCTGGCAACATGCTGTGTCGAAGATGGAAACAGGATAGGTGCTTGTGTTGCAGACCCCAGCTATTTCAGCTAGCAGCAGTGGGCTAAAACTATGCGCATGGCAGGTAGGTAGGTAAGGCTACCAACCGTTGCCCTAATCTCCAGAGATAGCATGTCAAGGGCAAAGGGATCCTCCAACCATCCGTTTCCATGGGCACACTAATCAGATGTGAAACACAGCCCCTCCCTCTCTTGTGTCATCACTCCCCCCATGCTGTGAACCTGCATGCTTCTCCCATGTGAGATGTGGGAGAGAGAGGGGAAGAGAAAGAGAGAGAGAGACGTCACTGCACAGGGTTCACTGCAGCTTTTAATGCCTGAGGGGACCATTGCTTCTCTCCATAGCATATACTCTTAAAGGAAAATAGCATCATCGCTGCATCAGACCACCTCTCAACCAAACTAGAGGATACAAAACAATTATCTTGCCGCACCTCAAGCTTAATCAGCTAGATTAACTCGCACAAGATAATATCAATGACAGTGACAACTATTTGAGACATTAAGACATTTGCTGAAACCTGCACTTATTGTAAAAAAAAATAGCTACGTTTTATATTCTCATCTTAGGTGCAGTGGTTTTATGTAATACTCATTTTGGTGTACTGCAGAAAAAGGCACCTTTGGGTAAATGTTATAATACCATAAAACCTAACAAGCAATCTGGTCGCTTGTGTATGGCAAAGCAATAAAATCTGTACAGATTTTTACTGACAGGTTCAGCAGTGTGGTTCAGCAGGTAAGCTGAAGCTCAGAGTTTATGAGTCCTCTGTGGTCCATGAGGTTTTCATCAGCTGCTTGGATAAACTGTTTGCCTGATGTGGATACATGTTTATGAATTCCATATATTGTTTTTCTCTTCCACTTTCATAAACATCTGTTCATGTTGAGCGGCCCTGAGCACAGGGGGGCCTCTCCTCAGCAGCATATTAGACAGAGAGACAGCATGGGGCCCTGTCCTGGACCAGGAAACAGACCATGGAGAGATCTCCACTATCAGTCGGTGGCAGAGCATTTGATTGACCAGCATTTAAGCGTAGGCTTGCATATGTGAAACAGTCTCCTTGGGAAAATATCATTGGTGATCAAAGACAGAATGATTGCAACTTCCGCGTGGCATGAATAATGTATTCCATAAATGAATGATTTCTGTGTTTTCACAGAAGGGACCCAGTTGTGGGGAAGATGGAAGGGAACTAATGATTTCCATTTTCTTGTGTTCCTTTTCATTTAAGGCAAGAGCTTATGGTGCATGCCACTGAAAGAGCGTGAGGTGCACCACAGCTTAAAAGTCTTTAAGAATAAGGAAGACAGGCCTACTAAGTCCCTCTGCATGATCCCTAGCCCCAATCCGCAATGCACATCCTCACAGCAATGAAGATGGCAATGGGGATTGGAGCTTTGGCCTTTTTTAGCTTGTTCTAACAAGGGCTTAGAATAAGCTAACAAGGGCCAGCTGTGCTGCACTTTCAGCCATATATGAAATCTCACTGATCCATGATGGCGCCTATAGAGCTTTGACATTAATGGGGTAAATGCCACTTATTCGTGTTTATCAGACTCTGCAAAGTGATGTGTCGCTGCTTCAGCGTAGACATTATAGTTGCAAGTATGAATACCTGCCATCAAGCATTATGAATGAGAAATGGGTTTTTCTTAAATGCTGTGGTGAAATGGCATCTCAAGAGCAATATACAAAAGTAATATTTTTCAGTTCCAGATTTCCACAAATTGAGCATGAAAGTAATTAAATAACATTCATTCCAAAAGACCGAAATATTTATTCTGCGGTCTGGCATCCTGTTAATAAAAATGTCCACTCAGATCTTGATTAGGAGTCTGATCTGTCGGGAGCACCACTATAAATGTAACACTTAATGTTCAAATAGAGACTCATAAATCACTTTAATATTGGACGCTGGTGAAAAATCGCACGGCTTTTGAAAATATCTGGCTCTAATTAAGTTGTAGAGAGTACCCTGGGCCTGAGGATAGAGTCTGGTGCTCACATGAGGCCTGGCTAACAAGCAGGATGGCTAACCCAGCCCCCCCCCTCCCATGCCCCAACCCCCAGGTTGTGCCCTCAAAGCTCTGACGGAGACCTGGACCAGGCCAGACTTATGCATAAGTTCCAAGAATGGAGCTGGAATCAAACTTAGTAGAAAGGACTTCTTCTTCACAGCCAACATGTGTCATCTCCTACATTTTTCCACATGTGAAAGCTGGAAAGACGGACCAGACCACCAGCTGTGAGGTGTCTGTGGGCGCCTTCAACACAGAAAGCTTACACAACCTCTAAGCTCCCAGATAGCCTCTCTTCCTGTCCTCCCTTTTATTTTTCTGTCCCTTGGCCTGTCTCTTACTCCCTCTGCTTTTTTCACTTCACTGCATTCGCTCTCAAGGGAAGATCTAAGTGAGTAGATTTATTCATTCAAAGGGTTCTGAATTACATTACACCAGCCCAGCAGTCACATATGCCAAAGTCTTCAACAGTTGAGCTCTCCAGGGAGAGTTAGCCCAAAGGTTAGCCTTATATCCCTACCAAATGAGTTATGATTTTTCCCTAAATCTCTTCCTCAACTCCCACCCACTCCAGAGCAATTGTGAACCCAACTCATGCAGCCCATTTTGGCTATTATACAGATGTGAAGAGGTTATCACAAAAAGGCTTGTTCGAATCTACAGCTACAGTGAGTCGCATAACATAAATCCAAAGTACAAGCTGTGGATCATGAAAACATGGCTCTAGTGTAGGGCAGGGTGATATGGACAAAATCAAGTATCACAATATTTTTGACTGGATGCCTCGATATTGATAGAGTGAGAATATTGTAGGACTGACTGTTGGTGCTTCTGATAAACAGTCGTTAGTAATGTGGATATGATGACCGAGCAGGTAGAGGCAAACAATAGCACAGCAAAACGGGTTAATGAGTTCAGAAAATTGCATTCCTTTACTGGAATGCAGCCTTTAAAACCAGAAAAAAACACTTATGGGATTTTATAATATTACAAAAACCCAAGAAATATCTAGTCTCGTAATAAGATATTTATATAATATCAATATAACACCCAGCCCTACACTAGTGCTACCACAAAACCTGAACATGAGACAAACCAACACGCCGATAATAAATCACTCTTCATGCTCTTTAAAAGCCACATAGTTACCACGCATCCTATGGATGTGTGAATTCTTATTACTCTCTCTGTGTGTGTGTGTGTGTGTGTGTGTGTGTGTGCATGTGTGTGTGTTTTCTCTGCAGCAGACAAGCTACATTCTTCTGAGGATGCTGCAGCCTGTTGGTTCTGTTCTCCAGTAATGCTGCGTGAAAAGGAAATCCAGATTCTTCATAAAACATACCTTAACCACTGACCCTGCGTCAGGTATGCGTGTTAGTGTGTGTGTGTGTGTTGTGTTT
>OMKZ01014663.1:0-34280 GCA_900302535.1 Neoniphon sammara
TAAAAAAAAAAATAAAGAAACGAAAAAGTTAACAGGCTTCTTAAATGAGGAACCTTCCACCACTTTAATATCAAAAAGGATATTCCTTATATGGATAAAAGTGGGTGTGATTTAATATTAGACAGTATCATATTGAATAATTTGTTGGATGAATAAGAGCAAAGTGCACTCTTATTAATAGTTGGAATTTGACAGCCATACACATTAACATTATCTCTCCTTGTGTCTTTGAGGTTTGTCAGTATGGAGGAAGTTAGTGGCATGGCTTCATTTTTACATGCAATATATATGAACAGACTGATAAATCTGAGACCACCTATCAGTGAACTGCCGTTGTCTTTCTCAGGTCGCCCTAAACGGAGAGCAGCAGCAGGGTGGCAGGGACAACATGGCTCTCCATCCTCTCCTTATCAGCGCAAGTTAAACTCCAGTTCTGATAGTGATGCAGACGGCCGCCCAGTTCAAGTCAGCAAACGAGTAAAAGACTGGGGCAACCTGCAGGGCATCATCAGTGACAATGGAGACAGCGACTGACAGGGACAGAAGTACCGAAGCGCCACCAGGACACGGACAATCCTTTTTCTTTGTAAATGTTACCATGATACTAAGGGACAGACTTTTTGAACAAGTATTACCTGAGGGAAGATTGGGCCCTGTATTTATGCTGCATTTAATTTAATTAATGAAAGGTTCATCCACCAGTTGAGTTATGTGAACATGTTATGTGAAATCCTGCTTCACTTTTTTCTATACTAATCAATTTATTAAATCGTTCTAATAAAATTATTGGATTTGTATGAAACAAATGTCCCTTTATTTTCACCTGGGGTCAAAAAACAGGAGGAGGTCAAGTTTATGTAGAGCCCAAAATCATTGTTTAGCGTCTCAAAGGTTTTATACATACAGTCTGTTCAGTCACCCCCGGGTGATAAAGCTTCAACCAAAGCTGCAGCAGAGTTTAGTAACGCTTTAGATTCCGCTCCATTTCTGTGGATTCAGCTGCGCTCCTGAAGTAACAGGAACTAATGCCAGGCAGCTCAGGGACACACGGAATGTTTCTCAGACGGACTGAATGGTACGGCTGGACAATTTGTCCGTCCCCACTCTTGGAGGTCAGTGATATATGTTCAGCCTAATAATATAAGTACATCAGTAATATAATACTCCCAGTGTCAGTGATATGTTGGTGTAGATGCAGCACTGTCGTCAGGTCGGTTGCGTGCGGCAGTGCGTCTGTGCGAGGCTAATGAGCTGTTTTGGTAATGACTGAACGAATAAGCAGCCAGGCAATGTAAATGGCTGTGAAATTAGTCCCGCATGTCTGTGATGCTCGACCTGCCGCACAGAGCAAGTCTGTCATCACAGCCAACATGGGAGGAAAGAGTCAAACATCCTATTCGAGTATACGTTAGCCTGTTCGCCTGCTGATGATTTGTATTTTTTATTTTTTATTATGTTTTTTTAAGTGCATGTAAAATTTCTGACTGGGTTACAGAAAACACTTATAGTGTGATCTCAAAGGATGAGAGGACAGTTAAAACTAGATTGCTTTAATTGGAAAAATTAGAAATTACCAAAAAAAAAAAAAAAAAAAGTTGTCAATGGCTCCATAATTGGCCAATTTGAGATGGTTCAGTTTCTGTTGCTTTTGGCAGAGCCCACAAAATGTGTGTTCTCTAATTGATGTAGTTAAAATGTAGGCAACTTCAATGCAGCTAAAACATACTCAAGTAATTACTTACTTTAAAAAATACTCAAAACCAAGAAGCACACAAAAATGCTATTCAGTTACAGTAACTAAAGTAAATGTAATTTGTTACTTCCACCCTTGATAGCCAGTTGTAACAGGAAAACACATTTCCTAGAAAAAATGTGGGCTAGCTGAAAACAACTCAAAGATTTAAAGGTCAGTAAATTGAGATCATTAGGAAGTGCTCATATGTTTGACCACCAATGTCACTGTTGACTCTCCATCATTTGGGTATGATTTGATCATTAATATCTTGCTATGCCAATTAGTTTAGAGGTCGACAAACAGAATATATCCTTGACAACAGTGAGCTTTGCTGATTTTCCAAAGATGACATTGTATTTAATAACTTGCCGGAAGACAACACCTTTTCTCTTTTTAGTTTTAATATTCTTTATGAAATTATGTTAATATACACTATACATTGCAGACTTCATGCAGGAATGGACGACAACACGCCGGATGAGGTTCTCGCTGAGTTTAAGGGCAGGCAGCTCGGGGGTTGGGGTGTTGCCCAAATAGCTGCTGGCACAGGTCTCGCTGTCTATGCCATGTGGGTGGGAATCCTTCAGCCAGGATTTCGAAAAGTCCCCTTGAGGTTACAGGTATTGAATAACTCCTAACGTGTAACTATTGATTTGACTCAGAGGCTCTGATGATGCTGATCACTATTTTATCACGAATTTTATTACATTGCTCAGCCTAGTGTTATAGAAAGACTAAGCGGACAAAAGCTGCAAGGGGCACATATGAGATTGGTTTGACTTGAAAGTGCATTTTGCAAGCAGTACAGATCAACAGTTACTAACAGACCAAATCTTTTACCAATTCATGATCAGAAAGTCATAATCCATCATTGCCATTTCAAGCCTATGTCAAGAGGCTTGTGAAACACCACTCCTTTTCTCAGTAGCAAATGTCTTGCAGGTTCCATACCTTCCTGCCAGCAAGACCCAAGTACATAATGTAATGAAACTGCTGAGAGGCCGACAGGGAGGCCTTGTGGATTTGGGCTCTGGTGATGGCCGCATTGTAAGTATAGACTAAACGTGTGGGTTCCTTTGACTTGCATTGTTGGGCATTCCCAATTAAATTATACTGAATGCAGCCTAGAGGAGATGCAGTATTACTCTCAAAATATTTTGAATCTTGAATCTTAAAAATGAGAACAATAACTGGTTAGAATTGCGTGTGGTTAAGATTCATATGGGAGCACAGACTTTAAAACTGCAGAAATAGCTTGGTTGTTAGACTAGAACCTGTACTAATCGTCAGCTAGTGTGCAAGTAAAGTCGGTCATGTAATTCTCACTGTTCCAGGGCCTGAAATCGACTTTTCAAGCTTCCACACACAATAACTGGTAGAGTTGGAAGCCTACCCAACAATAATTGTTTTGTAGTAAATTGACTAAAGAAGATAACCACTTAATCACACATCAAAAATGGTGAACATTTTGAGCATTTATATGGTTATGAACAATGTCTCATCATCCATTTATTCCAGTTTGTTATAGGATCAACCGTATTTTCATTTAGTATTTTGACAATGCTGACATTTAATTGTGGTAATTTTTAACTGTTAAGGTTCTGGAGGCCCATCGTCAGGGCTTTACTCCTGCTGTTGGCTATGAGCTCAACCCCTGGCTGGTTCGCTTGTCCCGTTTTCATGCATGGAGAGCAGGGCATCTTGGCAAAGTGTCATACCGGCGAGAAGATCTCTGGAAGGTTAGACATTTGTCTGCTGTGTTATGGCATTTGAAGCATACCATTTTACAATGGATAGCTACACACCAGTTACCCAAGCACTGAGTAGTCAAGGTAATAGGGTTCACTAGGAGCCTTATGTATAAAATATAACAATGGGAAGATTAATGATACAAACCAGTATGAATAAAATGTTGACTGTTCAGAAATGCTCAATGAAAACAGTACTGAATGACAAGATTGTGCTCTGGAATTAGTCATTGTACATTAGCTTCCCCATTTAGTATATAGCATAATTGATACAGATTGCAACAAAGTAAAATATTCAAATTCTTTCAGACATTTTACTATAATCCCACCTTACTCTGATTGGACTTTGCAACAGAATATGATTGTATTACACCTTAGTTTTACTACAAAGGTCCCCATTCCCAGGAATTAGCAAGACACCAAATTCTAAAACAGTCATCCAGAGCTGGTTTTCTGTAACTTCTCAACCACAAAATCTTTCTCAACTTTTGTAAAACGACACAACTTCACACAGCCTCATACAGAGCATCATGCAAACTGATGTCCAATGAGTTAACCTTTTTGTAACTACAGAAAAAACTGAAGAAAAAATATGGATGCTAAAAAGAATTTTAGTTGTAATGTAGACCAAATCCATTTGTTGCAGGTATAGGCCTGATCACATATGACCTTGTATCTCATCACAGGTCAACTTAACTGACTGCAAGAATGTCACAGTGTTTTTGGCTCCCAGTGTGGTGAGTACCGTACTAATGCACACATGACCATAACAGTGCTGCAAATATTTTCAGCTGGCCACATTTTATAATTCAAATAAAACACTGCCTCTGTCAAATGAAAAGCATGTATCTCCAATTTTGGTAATTTTCATGTTTTTATTTCATTTGAAAATGTATCTGCCGCTCTATGAGTTAAGACAGTTCTACAACCATTGGGTCTATGAAGCCAAAACTAGTTAGACAAACTGAAAAAATGCATAATGGTCAAGCAAAAAAACAAAACTGTTTTTCTTAGTTCTTGAAACATTGACATTCTGGAGACACATGGTTTTCACTCGACAACAGAAACATACACAATATGCAACTTACTATGCAGAGGACCAATTCGGTTAAAAGAAATGCTCTGAATTGTCTGAATAAAAATGAGCCAGATCTGCTAGCAATGTGCCTTAAGGGAAATATCTTTTCAATTTTGAATATTAGCAGAAAATTTTAAGATCCATTCTTCTGTGAAACGTAAATTACAGCGTGGTTGAGATACAGTCACTTTCAGATGCATTATGGATCGAATGTCCAGCTTAAAATTGACTCTTTGCACTGTACTTTTGTGTTCCTAGCTGTCATTGCTGCAGAAAAAGTTGCAGGCTGAGCTTCCTGATGACGCTCTAGTGGTAGCGGGTCGTTTTCCCTTCCCTGATTGGACACCTTGCATGACTGAAGGGCATGGTGTGGACCAAGCCTGGGCCTACAGCATGCAAGCCCAAAGACAGTATACCTGCAAGAGGAACAACACGCTCTCTGCAATGGGCAGAGACCCTGTCAATGAACTAATGAAAAAAGGGAAAGGAAGCACAAACGGTTTGCGGCAACATTGATTTCCCGAACATATTCACATCATCAGAAAATGTTCCCCTATAGAGTGATAACAAGGAATTAGGAATTATACTTTGCTTGTGCCTTCACCATGCAAAGAGTCATCCTATCACAGAACAATCAGCCATAATCAAAGTTCAGAGTACAAGTAGCCTTTACAACTGAATTTACTGTCAAAATACATCATTGCACACTGCATTATTTTCTGTCTACAGGGAATGTGTCTTTGTTCTCTTCTCATCTTGAGTCTGATGTTCCCCAAGGTCTGATTCTAGGTCCCTTACTGTTCTCTACCCATATACTTCCTTTTGGTCATATCCTTTACAGACATAATGTGTCCCTCTGTGCCCTTAAAATCCAGCAATCCACCAGCCTAGCCAAAGTCAAAGACTGTCCTACAGTGTTGGATGTCCTAACATTTCCTCCAGCTCAAAGTCAGTGTGAGATTGTTGTACTTGATGAAGCTTTGGTAGTCTCAGGTAATGTTCAGGATGCTTGTGGTCTCTCCAGAATCAAGGCTGAAAATGAGGGGTGACTGAGCCTTCTAAGAGCACCAGTGTAATGGAACACGCTTCCTGAAGAGATCGAGCTAGTTTCTTCAGTATCTTCCTTTATATCATGTCACAGACATACTTTAATGAACTTAATTTTACCCAGTTGTGTTTAGATTGATTGTTATCATCTTGTTTTTTATTTTATTATATATATGTATTTTATTGGTTTGGTTAATATTGCTTCCTTCTCTGATGTTCCTAAAGTAAGACTTTATTTATACATTTTATTGGATATTATTTAACTTTTAAATCAATCCTGAAATCTAGATGGAGTGACAGAAATGATAGCAGTTGGCCCTGTTGTTAAGAATGTCTTTTAATAAAAAGTTTTTTTTGCAAATGTAACAAACCCAATCACCTTCGTAACTGCATCCATTATGATTTTTTTGTTCTTGCTGCACTGACTTTGACTAATTGTAGAGCAGTTCTCTATTGATTGTTGATGTTTTTTAACTAAAATGCAAGCTGCTATCTTAAAAATCCAAGGTTGCAAAACAACATGGATGATATACATAGGTCTTTTTGAATTACATGCTTATAAATGTTTTGACTGTTCAGTTTTTGAAACCCTGTCATCGGTTCAACTGTAGCATTTTAAATATTATATAGGGCTACTTAGTTGTTCAAGTTTTGCTCCAGATATGCTGAGTAAGAGTTCTTGACCCCCTTGTTGACACTCGAAAATGCCTCCACTGAACCTGATGAACCTGTAGATGTGACATTACAGGTTCCATCTATTACCACCCAGGATGACTTTGAAGACAAACTCAGTGATTTTCAGACACGTCAATGAACAGAGCCTTAACTGTTATAAATTAGGAAAGAATAAGAAATCAAATCACCTGTTGAAATATACTTTAAAAAAAATTAAGACTTCATTAATTTGTGCTAAAGAGGCCTAAGAGATGATGCCAGTAATTTTAAGATTCAGATTGTAGTTGTGTGGCTCTTACAAATATAGAGCAGGACTTATAATAGAAGGCTCAAGCAAATCAGGATTTAACTTGTGCAGTCAGTGGTGTCAGTTGTCATGATCGACTTTTTAAAGATGGAATACATATAGGACCTTCCTTTGGCAGCTATACAGTACTGTATGGAGTTTTAGTGGAACTAATACATTTTCATCTACTATTCCACCCTATATATTGTTGGTTTTGACATTGATACTTTGTATTCCTACAAGTTAAACAAAAATACATGTCAGTGTTCGTTGAAAGTGTTTTAGTTTGAAAGTAAAACCCGGAAATTGTATTTTTTTATATAATGTTTAACTTGACACAGGTTAGTTGGGTTGGCTGGTTTCTGTCGTAAACGAGGAAGTTGCGAAGTAAAGCCTGCAACCAGCAAGCTAGCTGTCCCTAGTTTTGAGCCACCCTGAGTACTGAAGAGGAAAAACAGGAACAAGCGCGTCTAATATCGCATTTATTCAGTGTCGTTACATACCTTGCTCGATAGACTGGTGTGTATGTAATTTGGCACGAGTAGTGTGAAGTTGGTCTGAGCGACAGCTAACTAAAGAAGTACAATGTCCATGTTTGACAGCTAACAAACGTTATGCATTTATCGTTTCAGAAAAGCTAACGATAACCTAGCCCAGTTAGCTATCCGCTGTAACGGTAGCAATCGTGTAATGTTAATAGATAGGCTTGGCTTCATCGCAAGCCACCGCTGCACATTTCCCCAGTGCTGCAGTCAGTGTTAGATTTCCGAGAATAACGTTTTTTTTTTTAACATAAAACTGTGTACGCGACGATGCAGCTACCATTTTATGATAGCTGAGTTGGTGAGCTCGCTTGCTCGCTGAGCTGAAACCTGTTTTATCTTTTTGCGCTTGCAATCCAGTGTTAACTCAATGTTGTGATATGTTGTAGTTGAAGGTACCGTTAACAACACTAACCGTAGCTAGCTAGTTGTATGTTGCATCGACACAAGGCGAGCAAGAAGACCATGAACCTCCGCTGCGGTTACATTAGCCAGCAACACCTTAGCTAGCTATTGAAGTGGTTGGCTAGTTAGCTAGCTATCACAGGCTTGCTACTCATACTAATTTGAGACTAAGTAGTTTGTGGAAGACATCTTCGCCAAACATGGTAAGTATGAGTTCTGAATTTTGCTAATTATTCATGGTGCCCCCCTCTTTACGATCATTTAATGTCTAACGTTATTTGTTAATGGCTAATGTGGTGGATCAGCTTCTGTTTTGTATACTTGATTAGACGGGCCTAATTACATGTCAACAATGCAACTTAATTAGTTCAACCGCTTTTTGTGTAACTAACAGTCATCCGAATTTGTGCACCAAATTCTTCAGTGCAGGTTAAACGATATAACGGTTTGTGAGAGGCCAGTTAATTTCCGGGATGCAGCAGCTAAGCCATTTCACGATACAAGACGCCCATCTTGCAAAACCGAATATTTGTGTTGAGTAATGTTAAGCTCTGCAAGTTGTGGCTCATTTGAGGAATTCAGACCTGCCTGCCACAGGGGATGGTGTTGATGTTGTTGAAAATGTCATTTGCAAGCCAGTGGCTGGAGGGGCAAGGCCAGACTTCCTCCACCTGTCAAATGGGTGACAATGTAATACATGTTGCACCGGCTTTGGCTTTTTACAACTCGCTTTGGTCTATCAGTCCATAACTTTGTAGAGCTGTATAATACAAGCAATTCGGATGACAATTTTTAAGGTATTGCCATTGTGATTTAAACTGTAAAAATAAGTTGTAGGCCTTAGGTTAATTGTTAACCATATTTCTTTATGACTCTGCCAAAGCATCCATGATATTAGTGATACATGGTTAGTTCCTAGCTCTAATGGATAGATGTGATGTATGTGCAAGCACTGACTTGTGAGAATCAGTGAGAGGTTCCTGCACAATGTGACCCACCGGAGTAAGAAGGCCTACAAACTCAAAGGAGTGTACTGGCCTACATTGTGGGATCGCTGGGCTCCTGGATTGGCCTTTCTTGTGAGCAGATCATAAAATAGTTAAATGTAATTTCACATGCACAGCAAAAAAAAACATTAGACCTCAGCTGCATTCTCATTATGGTATTCCAACATGTTTGTATTATACCCTGCATGATACAAAATTAATAGGAAAAAATCTTCCCGAAGAAATCTGTCAATATAAACTATCAGCCAAGTGTGGTAGACAGCCTCATTTGATAGACAAGCTGTGTAATGTGATTGACATGAGATAAATAGGAGAAAATGACAGCAAGTGAAGACAGAGGAGAGACATGGTTAAATGACCTGCGTGTTGGCTGATATGTTGATCATAGGAGCAAAATATTTCCAGCCATTGCCAAAATGACTAGCATAATTTTGACAGTAGCGTCCAAAGGTTTTTTGTTTGTTTTTTTTAACTGTTACAGGCTTAACAATACAATATTAACATTCTTTACTTACTTGTTCAATAATTGGTCCGATGGTGGGTTTCTCATTGATGAATAAGTGGTTAGGGAGTCTCGTGATTGATCTGCAGCTCAGCCTCTGCTGCACATGTTTAGTCATGCATTCACACCATCGAGTATGATTGTCCAACAGACAGATATCAGCCTGAAGGGTTGATTTGATGTCATGTAAAATGTTTGTAATTTCAGCTTTGAGTGACTTAGATGATGTACAATACGGCTGGGCAATATAGCCAAAATCAAATACATTTTTACTACTATACTATATTACATACTATTGGTGCTTTCCTAATATATTTACACAATGAGATTTTTTATAAACAGTCATTAGTAATGTGGATATTATGACCAAGCAGGTAGAGGTAAACAACAGAACATCTAGAACACTCTAGAAGGTTCATAAAATTGCATCTATTTGCTGTAATGCAGCCTTTAAAACCAGGAAAAGACAGCACTTGTGCCATATATTATGATATCCAAAATCCCAGACAGTGTCTAGTCTTATATCGCAACATCAATATAATATCAGTATATTGCTCAGCCCTAATGCATGATTTCAAATGGCGGTTCATTTGAATTTGATTATTTGTGCAGCCTCAGCGTTTTGTACAAACCGTACTAACCACCAACACCTCTTGTTCCACCAGGCATCAGAGGAGGCGTCATTACGTGCACTGGAGAGTCTCATGACGGAGTTCTTTCACAGCTGCACAACCAATGAGCGCAAGAGAGAGATAGGTGAGTTTGGCTGCTGTGTAAAACCTGCCACTGCACATAAAAACCAAAAACGTGTTCCAGATGCATGTGGCTCCGGATGTTGAAGTGAGGGGATTGGCACAGATTCAAAAAGACTCAACATGCTCAGTTTTAAGGTGTTAGACGAACCATCGTGGCTTTGAGAGAGTCCCTGACATTTCCCTACCACATTTTTTTTAATATGTAGATATGCAATAGAGAAGAAAAAATAATGCTTCAGGGCCAAGTTGAAGGAGAATACCAGTGTGATTTTAAAATTACAGTGGATTTACTCATCTAATATCAGCATTCAGTATACATCTCGAGTAATCTTCAAAGCATGCCACGTGTAATTAGATTTATAACATGGAGTCATTTTTCTCGATTTTAAAACATACCCATCATATTGTCAAATCTAGCTTGAAATTAACTGCTGTATCAGCTTATGAAGCACTGTAAATAAAATGATACGAATGTGATAGGTGAGTTTGTAGGGTGACTTGTTTTTCAGCTGCTGCTTCCTGGTTTGGTTGAGTCTCAGGAAGTTCAGCTCTCTCAGTGAGTCTGGATCCACAAATTGAAAGTGAAGGAACTTGCCCTGCAGCATAAAGCTCAAAGTGTCAGACTGGTCCATCTGAATGCCCCTGTAGTAGAGCAGAAAGAATGTTCCTAGCTGTCCTTTAGCCTGAAATGTCATGCCCACTATTTGCAGTTTGATTTTCAAACACTGTCTGTGTTGTGACGCAGTAGTTGCAGCCTGTGTGCCAATAAAACGCTAGACTGTCATGCACCTCTGTCTCTGATGCCTACTTCCTTTTTTCTGCAGAGGAGCTGCTGAATAACTTTGCTCAGCAGACCGGAGCATGGCGTCACTGCCTGTTCTTCCTCTCCAACACTCGGAATGAGTACGTAATGATGTACAGCCTGACAGTATTTGAGGTAAGTCCTGTTGGTGGATGGGAGTTTAAGATGTATAATTTTACTGTATAGAACTGCCCAATTCCTTTATTACATTATATATTTAGATCTAAGACACTATAATGTATAAGGAAAAGTACTTTGTAGACTTTATACACTTGGAGTGGCAAAACGTAAATCTACTTTTCCACCACTTTTCCTGTTTGCTTGTGTACTTGATTCTGCCGCATTTGTAATGAATATGGCTTGGCACGAAAGGCTGAATTTTCTTTGACTGCTGGTTAGATGCTTTTACCTTTTCAAGCCATAGGTGACATCTTAGTACATAAAATTTTGATTTTGTTGCAGCTAAATGAAGTGTTTGCCTTGTAAATTGATGTATTGCGGTTTCTAGATGAAAGATGAAACTGAAAAGTTGATTGAGGTAAGGACTGTTAAGACTCAGCTGACAAAAAATGTGGAGTAAGCACATAATCTATCACAAGTCAGGATGACAATTTGTGAATTTTCATGTATTCCAGAATTTTATTTTTATTTGTTAATTTATTTATTTTTGGTCAGTTTATTGCAAGAGGTCCTCATTTTGAGAACCATGCATCAAATTTTGTACTAGTTCATGTTTTTTTGTCACTTGAGTCTAAAGGATCCTCACCTCAATGCAATATTACACAATATATCTTTTGGTTTCAAATATCTGGCTGTTTTGGTCGTAGTCAAGGTTTCAATATAAAGTGCAGTGGCAAAAAATGTTTTTCTGTGTCATCTATATTGCTTAATAGGGAAAAACAGGCTAAATTGGCTGCTACTATAATGCTGTCATAATGGTGGAATTGTGTTACTGTGACATCACGTCATTGCTGAGTGAATTTGGAGGAATTCATTCGGCAGAAGAATTACACACCCATTAGTAAGAGCAATTATGAACCAAAATACTTGCGTACACAGAATATGAGACACAAAATAGTTTGATATCATACACACTATTCTGCAAACACTCTCATAACTCTCATTTGTAACATGTAACTATATTGTAGGACTTTGCAGAGAAATCTAATTCAGTCCATTTGAAACACAGTTGTGGCAGCTGCTTCTTATTTTTCAATCTCAGAACCTGGTGAATAAAATGTGGTTGGGAGTGGCGTCACAAGACAAGATGGAGATCCGCAGCTGTCTGCCCAAGCTTCTTCTAGCCCAGCACAAAGCAATGCCCTATTTTATCCGCAATAAACTGTGTAAAGTCATCGTAGACATCGGTCGCCAGGATTGGCCAATGTTCTACCATGATTTCTTCACCAACACTCTTCAGGTAAGCTCTGCTGAGTGCTGAGTTGTTGTTGTTTTTTTTTGTTTTTTTTTTAGCATTGGGCAAGCTTGTAAAACTCTAAAGCTGTTAAATAAAACACGTCTTTTCCAGCTCAGTCAAGCTATAAAATATATAATGTATTTTGTTATGTATGAATTAGTTGCTGCAGTCATAAAAACATACTGTGACCATAACCATAAGTGATGTGTCTTCTTTTCAAAATTGGCATTTCAAATTCTGCTCTTTAGAACTCAGCACAAAACTGTTCTGGAGGATTCACGGAGGGAAAATGTTGATAATAAATAAAATACAATAACTCTGTGTTGATGGAGCTGTTAGTTATCAATCTGTATTTAACTACAGCTGATCCAGTCCCCAGCCCTGGCCTCATTAGGGTTGGTGTTGTTAAAAACCACATCAGAGGAGCTGGCGTGCCCTCGAGAAGACTTGAGTGTGGCGCGGAAAGACGAGCTGCGCAAACTGCTGCTGGAACAGGTGCCCACAGTGCTTGGACTGTTGACTGGTGAGAAACCTCTAGATGTATTCACATCTCTGATTGCCCAAGTGAAGGACATTTTTGAAATTGCAGTAGAATATGACATAGCCTACTTTATGTGAAAAATGTGCCTATTGTGTAGTTTCCTTTGAGTTTCTCATTGTGGATCTGCCTACTGTAATTTATAGAAAAGATAACCAGGATAAATGTCTTAAATGACCTTAAGAAGAAATGTGTGATGGTGACAGTTTTGGGTCTGTTGTTGTTGTTCAGAAATTGGCCATTTTGAGAAGCAGCACATATAGCAGATACTTCACACTACACCCAGATACGGTGGCTCTAATCTGCTGTGGAGTTGACAGGCATTAGATCAACTGCACTTAATTGTGACAGCAAGTACATAGATGGATAAAAAGGATAAAACAAATGAGAACGATAAATTTAGTCACTTCAAAGACTTTACAGGCCTATACAACAAATCTACTCACCACTGTCCAAGGTCTAGATTCCAGTAAGATCCTCTGTCCCCTGGTTTCATTTTTTTTAGCTGAAACTCTTAAACTCTTAATGATGTTTTTTTTTCTTTCTTTTCTATAGTGTAGCTTAGAATAATTACAGGTGTAAAATTGCACTGGCGAGGACCCTTTAGACTCAACTAATAAAAAAAATTGTAGGATAAGCACAAACTGTGGTTGAGCCATCTTCCAATCCATGATGAAGAACCTTAAGACTGAACTGTCAAAAAAAAAAAAAAACAGTGGAATAGTACAGTACTTGAAGGTTGCATCTGTATGGTTCTCCTTGTCAGTCTGACTCATGATAAATTGTGTTTCTTCCATTTTTTGAGAGCTGAGTCTAAAGGGTCCTTAACCAGAATAAACCTTCAATATTGCATAGTGCACCTTGAAGTTGTCAGTCAAGTTCTAAGTATGGATCTTATTTTTAAGTTGAAAATTTAAATTTTCTCAAGTATGTGTAAAATAGTTGTGATAAATGCAACAGACTGTTAGTAGTTACACATTCAAAACCAAAAGCAGTGTGTGAGCAGTACCCTGCACCCACCAACAGGCATCATGGGCTTATGGGAGTTTGCACTGTATTAATTTTCTTCCTGTGAGATCTGCGTCATCAGACCATTGTAGAGCAAAGTGGCAGCTCTTGTTACTAATCTGCGACTCAGGTTACTCTCTGCTACAGTCATGCTTATGTATAGAAGCAAACTGCTTTTTGTTAACATGTGGAAAGAAAACACACTGACTATGTTCACGTGCACACGAGAAACCCGATTACTGAGAGCAAGCAGGTTATACTACCGTACGTTGATTACTGAAAATCCCATTTACATGCACTCCTCAGTAATCGTATTTCTCCCCCACCGCGACCTCCTCCAGACAGTCACTGCAGTTTACAGAGTTTAGCGAAGCTCGGGGAAACCCCGTTTTCGGCGGTGATAACATTGACATAACATTGTTCAGCATTCTTCAACGAGCATGTAGAACAGAAAGCTTTTACTCTCTCATGTGTTTTACAGTGTGTTTATTGTATTTACTGGTTAGTTTCCTTATCTGCTCTGTTCTTTTGCACGTGCGCACTTGTAAAAAGCCAGTTGGAAATCGGGGAACAGGTTTACGTGGTGAGAAATTGGGTTTCTCTAGGAGAAATCCACCTCGCGTACACCAATTTCTCTTAATCCCTTACCCAATTTCCGAAATTGCCGTTCTTGTGTACATGGCAGTTGGGAAATCGGGGAACCGCTGTCTGAGGCGATTAACCCGATTTCTTAAGTGCATTTAAACGCAGTAACTGACAGGGAGGGCTATTAACCTGTTTTTTGTTTTTGTTTTTTTTGTTACCTCTTGTTGTGTAGGTATCCTGGAGACCTACTGGGACAAGCACAATGTCATCGCCTCCACCCCCCCTCCCTCACCCACCTCAGGAGAAAGTGGTGAGTAACTTGGCCCTGCGTTGCTTTTCACTGCTGTGAATCACTAATACTGTGGTTATAATGACACAGCATTGTTGCTAGTCACAACTTCCTAATACTGACCACAGTATATACACAGGGTGGGAATTCAGCTTTTTAAAGCTAGCAGCCACAGCGGTCAGAACCATGTGGTTGTTGGGCAGCTGGAGTGCCTGGTACCGTAGACAAACTGTCCACTTGTGTTAACTTCCCATCCTGGATATATGTGTTGTGGAGAGATTTGTAGGGTTTGTACCAAGTCTTGAAATTTTAAAAAATGCTTAATTTTAACAGTTAAGTTTTCAGAGTTAGGAATATGCTTGAATTCAAATATACTCCTTGAAAAATACTTGATTTTCAACATAATGTGGTGGTTCATCTACACAATCACTCATGTAAAAAATCTGTAATATTTGAAACGATCCCATGCTCTTGAAATTAGCCAGAATTAAATAATCATGAGCAAAACTACAATCAAAGTTAATATGTGAAAAGCTGGTTAAAAAAATAAATAAGCAAAGTGACAATATACATTGATTGCTGTGGGTATAAATGAATTCTTTGAACTTTGTTTTTGCAGTTGCATTTTAGATTAGATGATAACAGAAATTTTCATTTAAGTGCCTTGAAAGTGCTTGAAAAGGGCTTGAATTTTACTCTCGGGAGGCGGTATGAACCCTGGATTTGTATTTTTGTGTTAACCAGGCCATTTTTTTGTTTCAGTGGAATTGCTGGGCAGTCTGTTTCAGGGCAGCCAGTACTTCAAGCTGCTCTCCCAGCCCGTGGCGGCACTGGACAATGAGAGCCAGCAGCTGTGTTGCCTCGTCTTGGAGTGTCTGGCCCACCTGTTCAGCTGGATCCCACTGTCTGCAAGCATCACACCCACCCTGCTGGCATCTATTTTCCATTTTGCTCGTTTTGGTTGTGACCTGCGGACAAAGGCCAAGACTGGATCCTTCATCCCCTCCTCCACCTCCTCCTCTTCTAATGGCCAGCTAAATCCTGGGACGCTGGCACCGACATCAAACGGAGGAGGGCGGAACTTGCAGCAGAACGAGGGGACTAAGGTGGATCGGGCCCGTCTCGGTGTCATGGCCATGACCTGTGTCAATGAACTAGTGTCAAAGAACTGTGTGCCATTGGATTTTGAGGAGTACCTGCTGCGCATGTTCCAGCAGACCTTCTTTCTCCTGCAGAGGCTGACACGAGAGAATAACGCTCACACGGTCAAGAGTCGGTTACAGGAGCTTGATGAGAGGTACGGCTCAATGTCTATATTCACTAGTGATCAGTGAGAAAAGGGGCTCTGAAAAGGCCAAAAATAAAAAATGAGATCTCTTGAATTCTCACTTCAATATTCAAGTGGTTTCCCATCTCTCTGTGTTCGTGTAGAAATTTAATGAAGCTGTGGTGCAAGGCGTGATAATATCATCTGGGATTTTGGATATCACAATAAGGTGCTATAGCATAAGTGTTGTCTTTTCCTGGATTTGAAGCCTGCATTACAGTAAAGGGATGCTGTTTTCTGAAGTTATTAATCTGTTCAATTATTTGTTATTAATTATTTTATTACCTGCTTGGTCATCATGACCACATTACTAATGACTGTTTATCAAAAATCTCATTTTTTAAACATTTTATGAAAGCACAAGTAGTTATTCCTACAATATCGTCACAATATCAATATGGAGGTATTCAGTGAAAAATACTGAGATGTTTGATTTTGTCCGTATCACCTAGCCCTGACTCAGCGTGATTAATAATTGACGGCCTCACCTCAGGAGTGGGTAGGATGAACTCTTATCACTAGCCTGCACCAAGTAGGATCAGGATGTAGAGTGCGGGATGTTTTGCCCTGCAGCTGTGACAGAGCAGGCAGCCGCATCAGGGCCCACACTGAAACAAATGGCACTGGTGGCAGAATTTGAAGAGAATCTGGCAAAATTAATTCGTACGATCTTTTCTTGCAAAACTCCTTTTGGTGGTGGCTGAGCTTTATGTAAAGCACATGGTCCTCCACGGAGGCCATTTTTAAACCCCCCTCTCCTGCATCACATTGCCTTTCTTTCCCCCTATGGAAAAAATATATATATAACGTCAAACTGGACCTACAAGAGTTGATCTGCATGGGTGTACTATGTAAGCAAACAGCTAGCAGAGGTCCAGAGCTTGCGTTTGCATTTGCCTTGTATAGACTATGTAACAGGCCTAAGCTACTAATCACTGAAATAAAGCAGAGAGAGAAGACTACTAAATACTAAATACTAAAGTATAGAATTGCAGTCTACCAGTGACCCAGCCAATAGCCGGCTCCAAAAATAAACTCAATTTCTTACTTTTAAAATCCATTAGTTGAAAATAGTTGACTGGTGATTTAGAGTGTACGTTGGCTATAAAAAAACTAACTATAAAACTGTAACAAATCTATGATAATCTGTAACTAACTGACTTTAGTGTTGACAGTAAATACATATATTGATATATTGTAGGAAAATGTACAAAATAGACATTGAAATATTGCTGTTTTTAAATTTCTGCTTGTGCGTATTAGAGTCGTATGCTTGACACTTCTGAAAGTAGCTGAAATCTAAAATAGAACTGGTGTGAAAACAGAGGTCTTGTTCTTGGTTCTGGTGTGATATGATCAGCAGAGACTGTGTGAAAAATATTTGGCTGCGTGATGTTTGATTCATCTTACTGAGGCAGAGGTGAAGTCTCTCAGCTGAACACGGTGTTATCACCAACTTTGCCTGGGATACTTACATGTGTCTGTGTTACTGAAGATATTTGATGTCTCATTTTCTCTTTCATCCTACAGTTACTTGGAAAAGTTCACAGATTTCCTGCGCCTGTTTGTCAGTGTTCACCTGAGGCGGATCGAGTCCAGTCCTCAATTTCCAATTGTAGAGTTTCTAGCTCTGCTTTTCAAGTACACCTTCAACCAGGTAAAAGCTCTTTTAAACCACCAAATGTATGTTTGAGAAAACCTATCGAAATTATGGCTTCTGACAAGTTGGAAAACTCACTTCTTCTTGGTTTTTCAGCCAAACCATGAAGGCTACTTTGCCTGTTTGGATATATGGAGTATCTTTTTGGATTTCCTAACAACCAAAATCAAAAGCAGACTAGCTGACCGAGAAAGTGTTCTAAATAGGTAAGTCACTCAGAAATGTGTTTATTCCCTGGAACTTGTTTTTCTGTGATACCCCAAGAATTAGAAATTCGTTTAAAATGAATGCAGCTCAAAATATGGGAAGTCAAGTGTACACACAAATCTTAGTGTTCATTTGTCACTGTTTTGTGTTTCAAATGCTCATGCAACATGAACTGGTTTATATGATTGCACAGGTACAAAGATGCCTTAGTGCTCCTGTTAAGGGAAGTTCTGAATCGAATACAGTTTCGATACAATCAGGCCCAGTTGGAGGAGCTGGATGATGAGACTCTGGATGATGATGTAAGAATAATACACTCACACTTGTAAAGCAGGTCCTCATCACCTTATCGTCACTTCATATCTTTATTTTGCATCTGTCACAGCGGCAGGATATAGCCTAGTGTGTAACAGAATATTTAATCTTAATAATGTAATAACCTATTATAGATGTGCGGACCATGCAAAAGAATGTATTTTTCACCACAGTCAATTTCTGTATCTTCTTCCATTTGATAACCATAGCAACAGACTGAGTGGCAGAGGTATCTGCGTCAGAGTCTGGAGGTGGTTGCCAAGGTGATGGAGCTGCTCCCATCCCATGCATTCTCTACTTTGGTAAGAGAGGATCTTCGTTGTCAGTTTGACCATCTTGACATTTTGCTGGTTTTTAAGATTAATAATTTGAAGACAACCATTTGCAGGGAATTTACCTTGTTGAAGTTTCAGATTATGTAACCATGCTAGTGAGAAAATAATCTTAATTCTGTTACTGCCAATCAAATTATGATTCCGTGATCATGATGAATGTTTAATGTACTATTGAAGAAGTCATCAATTTTACACAATTGCCCCCACAGGAGTGTTTTGTATCAGCTTTGTATACTTGGTAATTTCAGTTATGCTGATGATACAATAGAGAGCTTCATTATAACGTGTGCACTGCACACAGTTTCTGTGTGTCTTTGTTTACAGGGTATCATAAGGTCCATCAGAAAGTTTAAATTTTACTTTGAAAATTTTATGTTTAAAAAGCATCATCTTAAAGCATCTTTTTACAGCTTCAGTTCACTTTCAGTTAGTGAACACAATCTGTTGGAGATTTTCTTCAGTGCTGCTCTCTTGTAGGAACAAGTCAAGTGTAACTTTATTATCCAGAGCAAAGGTAAAATAAAGAAGATAGACGAGCAGGGAAAACGTGGCAGTCACAATTACACTGCGCCAGAGTTAGATGCAGCAATTACAGTGTGAATGAGACAGCTTCAAACACTAATTGAAAGAGGAGCTTATTATCATACAGCAAACAGCTATGTGTTTCACCAAAATAGTAATTTGTTTAGACTAGAGGATTGCCTTTTGTTGTTTGCCAATCATAACATCATAGTTAATACTGCAAGAAACAAGTTTTGGCAAGCTGCTGCTGACAACCACAGATAACTGGTTATTACTGCCTGAGTGAACACAGGTTTTCAAATACTGCCCTGTAGGTTGGATTTTTTTTCCTTCCAAATTTTGCCAAGCTCCATTTTTACATTTTTATATGGAAGCAGTTCCCAAGGTGAATCTTAAGGTCAAAACCCCCTAAATTTAAACTGTGCCTTTTTAGAAATGAAAAAGTAGGCATTTCTGTAAGATGATTGCAATTCTGTATTCTCTGTATATTGAGTATTCACATTGGAAAACTTGGAAAAAAAATTCTCAAACACTATTTATACAGAATCCAAGCAAACCCCTAATAATAAAGCAAATCACTTCACCATAACTTGTTCAGTCAGCTTTGGTGCTTTCTACCCTTTAAATGTAGGAAATCCAGACTGCTGATTCCAACACATATATTCATTTTAGTGCTGTTTGGCCCGTGATAAGCATTTAGACCTCGCCCTTTAAAGGCCACATTTTGCACAGTTGTGTTTTGACTGTAGGCTTTGTATCTTGGCTGGAGATGCTGTTCTGGCTGATTAAGATGTTCGCTTGACACACTGGTCTTGGTTTGGATGAGCATAACTTGGTTTGTGAAAACTTTGAAAGTAGTTGTAATTTAGAGCTAGGGTAACTTTTTAGTACTCGGGAAAACAATTTTTTTCCCAAACTGCTTCAGTGAGGTTTTTTTTTGTTTGTCACAAACAGCTGGACATTTTTCTTCACTTTTCAAAGTTAAACCACTAGCAGTAGCAACAATAAGGCATAACAGACAATATTAATTAATTAATATCTGTTATTAGTTGTTCAAACACAGAAAAACACTGGTATCAGAGCATGCATGTTTTTTATATTTGAATGGATAAAACATTCTGAAAGCAATTTGAGAAAACCTTAACAAAGTGTGCCAACATGATATTCAGAAATTTCATTTTCGCAAAAGCATTTCTCAAAGATGTAATTGTATCTTCTAAATAATGTATTCTTGAATGAGAAGTTTCAGCTGATGAAACAGTTCTTGGCAGTGAACTGTTTTGGACCCCACTGTACGTTTGTGTGATGCATAATGCCATGGCTTTCAGTGTCAGTTTTGTGATTTGGGAGCAATGGCCTTTCATTCTTAGGTAGGTGTGTAGACAGTAGTCAGTTATCAGCTCTCTGTGGAAAACACTGTGTTGTGAGTAAGCCTCAGGGAGAGGATTTGATTTTAGCCATAAAAAGTATGTGATGTTAACAAAGTGACAAGCTAGAACAGAACACATCACAGGAGCGGGGCTGCCACGCTTACTCTAAAAAAGTTACTCCAAAACAGCAGCTAAGATAATTATTTGTAGCTGCTGCAGCATGCCCAAATTTAACTTTCAGGTCACACCATTTCATTCCAAAATAGTCATGCTTTAATGCCTTCCTCTGTCATCAGATAGTCATACTATCCTTCTCACCAAAAATGGGAATGGATGCACTATTTTTATTTTTGTATTTCTTTACGTTTACATTTTGAGTTGAAAGTGGCTTTTGTCCATGTGCATTTTAATTCCACGTGGTTTAGTGCTGGGATTTCAGAGCCAGTAGCAGCCTCATTTTACTTATCTTCCTCTTTGTACAGTTTCCAGTTCTTCAGGAAAATTTGGACGTATACCTGGGTTTGCAGCAGTTTATCGTCACCACTGGCACAAGTACGTAGCAATCCTGTTGCGTTTTTGTTCCTTTGTCTCATCTTTTCCTTGTCTTTTGTCGAACATTGCTGAGTGATGAAAATGTCAGGATGAGCTGACTTGGTGTCTCCCCTTCAGGCCGGAGGCTCAACATCACTGCAGAGAATGACTGCCGTCGACTACACTGTTCCCTCAGAGACCTCAGCTCCCTCCTGCAGGCTGTCGGCCGCCTGGCTGAGTATTTCATCGGGGAAGTTTTTGCTGCACGTTTCAATGATGCCCTGGCAGTGGTGGAGAGGTCAGTGTGCCGTTTTCCTTTTCCAAAAGATATTATTTCTTTTGATGTTTTTACTTTGAACTTGAATTTTACAATCTAGAAGTTTCACCTAGAGTCCTTCAAATTATATTGCATTCTCTTTAAGCATTTCAAATATGGTTATTTTGAATGAAAATAAAATGAAATCCTGTCATTTTTAATGTTCAGTTTTAGGGTTACATGTTGACACTACCTATCATTAACCAGTCATGGCTGGGGAAAAAAGTCTAATTGGTCAATGACAGATTGTGTGTTTCTGTTTTGTGTTTATTCACTATTTCTGAATGATTTCTAGGACTGAATAGACTCTTGACATCTTAAAGTTCTCTGGTTCGATGAAAATTAAGATTCCTCAAAATTTAAGTCTTTTGCAGCTCAGGAAGTGTTTAATAACAGAGACTGCAAGATCACACTTCCCTAAAGTTTTGCTATGTGCGTGAAAGCGCCCTTAAAGACTTTGACCAAAAAGTTTTGTTTCTCTAGGTTGGTTGAAGTCACTTGCTACGGCTCTCAAACCAGCCTTTACGACCTGGAGACCGCTGTGCCTTCTGTGCTCAAGCCAGACCTCATCGATGTGTGAGTATCAGATGGTTAAAAATAAAAAATAACCTAAAATAAAATTCACAGTTTGTATGAATATGAATAATTCTTAGGATTAGGTTTGGGAGAGATCGACTATGCTATATGAAGAAGAAATGGTATGTTTTGTCAGCTTCATTCCTTAATGTTTTGTCTGTGTGTGTGTGTGTGTTCATTCCAGCCATGCCCAAGCCCTTGCTGCTTTGCAGGCCTACTCTCACTGGCTTGCACAATTCTACAGTGAGGTCCACAGGCAAAACCAGAGCCGGTTCATCACCCTCATCACATCTGCAATAGATGCCAGTAGCCCACTCATCACTGCTAAGGTAGCTTTCCTCACACTCTCACTCCTCCTTTTCACACACTCATATATTAAGTTTGTATTTGGGACTTATTTGGGGGATAATCTTTATAAAATTAATGTAATTTATCGCAAATTAGTTTGGTGAACCAACTGTTGACTGTGTATCAGCTACTACAGTTCCATCTGTTGTTACTTTGTATCAGCCTAGTTAATGGTATCATAGATGGTCAATTTAATTAACTATATTTTATTAATCATAATTAATCTATAATCATAACTCAGTTATTATTATCCATAACTATACAATTTACTGGACACATTTTTTTACTCATAAAAAAATAATGAAACTCATGTTTCACTATAAAAAATTATGTTGTGTTAGTGAATATTATAGAACAGGAGGATGTGTATGATTCTGCCATGGTTCAAGGATGTAGTTTAAAACAACAGTTAACCAATAACAACAGAAGAAATGGAGAGTAAAATTTTCTCCAGTGCCTAAAGCCTGTAGCCTATTTTCAGGATTTACTTTTTGTGTTTGTTAGCATCTCATTTCAGGATCTATGTTGAATTTCACCCTCTTGTTTTTATCCTTACTCTTAATTTTTCCCTTCTGCTTGAACGCCAAAGCAATAAAATGATGAAATGCTCTTCAATATGTGAACATCCTCTGGACAGGGTTATTATTTCCCAAGCATTTTCTCTGTCTGTCTGGTATTATGTGCCTGTCCAAAACTGACTATGCTAAATCCACAACAGAGTGTAATGTTTCTAGAATACTTTTGTAATAAGATAAAAAAAGTATATAAAAAAGTAACTAACTCTGCTGTGCTGTGAAACAAAACTCTTGTGTGCTGCCAACCAGATGCGTTCTTAAACAGGATATAGAATCTCATGCATTATGCAGGTCCACTGACTCCAGTTGGCTTTCAGTGTTTTGATGCTGTCAATTTGCAAAGTTGTCTCAGCAAATGGAGAAATGCTCATATCCAGCACCACTGCTTCCCAGTTGTGTTCATTCAAATGGAGACAGCACTAGACGGGTATAGCAGAATTTTAAGGGCTTGTATTTTCTCTTGTTTCAGGTACCTGAAAAGTTGTTGCTCTCAGCGTGCCATCTGATGGTTTCCATAACCTCCACAGTGCGGCCCGTGTTCCTGGTCACTCTGCCCGCTGTCCAGAACATCTTCAACCTCATCACGCAGAACCAGACTCGCAGGCTTCCGCAAGAGGTTTGTATCCTTTGCTGTGAAGCGTGCTGACAGAAACTAATGTATTTATAGCTTGTGGTGTATTCAGACAACATGTCAGTCACTTAGCGGCTGTTAGATAGCAGTTGCACACACTGGCAGTACTTTCTTGGATTTTCCCTGTTGAGAAATAAGCCTAGTAGACAGAGCCGATGTAGGGGAGGCAGAAGGTGAAGTCTCTCTGTTGCTACATGTAGCTCGGCAAGGAGAAAGTGAGAGGTGTTGGCTAGGATGATCCTCCTGCCCCACTCTGCTGCTGCCTCCACAGAGTTCAGACGCACTCATCAGTGTTAGGGCGAAAGACCTGACTTTCCTCGGAAAGAACAGTCTGCTCTGCAAATCTCTTAAACGCTGCCTCCATCTTGACATACGCCCCCAGATTCCTAAAGACTGCATCATCTCCACCTCCTCACTGTAAATAGTGACAGGTATCAGTGACTTCTTGCTGCTTTGTGAAGCCTGTCAGTTCTTTTCCTTAACTGACTGTTGAGCTGCAGATGGTTACTCCTGCACCATCAAATGGAAACTGTCCACCGTGTGAAATAAGGAAGTGTTTCACTGACAGAGCAGATGCAGCTCTGTCAGCTGAGTGTCAGTCAGTCAAAACACTAAGACACTTGTAAATTAGATTTCTTTTTATGAGCACCCAAACAGAGATAGACCCTTTTAGGTCATTAAGGTGAACCTTTGTTTGTTTCTGGAACATTCTGTTTACAATAAGGTAAACAGCATGTCCATTGTATTTTTGGCTGCTGCTACCTAAGTGAGATTATTTCCTTCATATTTTTGCAGTGCCTCATATCCACGTGTTTTTACATTGTGGGGATTTTTGTTGATGACCTTAATTTCTCTCATTTCCTTTTTATTTCTGCTGTTTTTTACTGATGTGGCTGCTACTCTCCTCTGTTTATCTGTTCTCGTTCTATCTGCTGTTTTCTATTCATCTGTCTTGTTCCTTTACTGTGGTGTGTTTTTACTGCTCACAATTTGTCATGAAAAATGCTTATGGTGAAAATGCTGAAAAATGCTTAAAATTGAAGTAACACATCTTGGTTAAACCCATCCTCAAAGTTGCACTGTTTGTGGTGGATTATTCATTCAGTATTATTCAATTGTCCCTATCGCCCCATCCTACATCCACATTCTCTAGGTTCAAATTGAGAGACATAAAATCGTCGTTATAATTAATCAAGGCCATCACATGTTCGGCTCTGTAGCTAGACATTGCTAGCTAACAGGATGTGGCTGAAATGTAGATTCTGATTGGTGCTCACTGAAATATTGAGGTTTGTGATTGGATGAGAAATGGGACCTTATAGTGTCAAGCTGAAAAGCGGTTTCTGAAATGGGCCTTAATACTATTTTTTAACAATTAATGCCAATAGCACAACAAATGTCAAGTAACATTCAAAGATAAAGCATATGCAGATAGCTCAATACTGATGAAGTCAGAACTTAATTTCAGCCTCACAAAATCTCCTCAGTAGTCAAGTCAGTACTCAACTACCATTGGTGTGTGTGTGCCCTCTCTTGTGTTCTTGCAGGCTCACATGCTGGTGTGTAGGGCTTTATCAAACATGCTGCTGCTCCCGTGGCCCAACCTACCAGAGAGTGAGCAGCAATGGCAAACCCGCTCCAGCAACCACTCCAGCCTCCTGGCAGCTCTCACCCGGGAGTACCGAATTCTGAGGGGCACAGCAAATCTCCCCCCTCGGGGCCCGGACCTGGATCAGAGTCAGTATTTCTCTTTTTCTTTTGTTTCTTGTGTTTGTCGTTCTGTCTTTAGCTCTTTGTGTTTTATTTTCTCTGTCCACTCTCTTCTTTCTCTCTTTCTTTTTGAGTATCCTGCAGTAATATTTTTTTCCCGCTCCAGTGAAAACAGTGCTGCAGCAGACCCTGCCTGTGCTCCGAGACATCGTGAACAGCATCTCCGGGGAATCCACCAAATCGCGTCAGATCTGTTACCAGAGTCTTCAGGAGTCTGTCCAAGTGTCCCTCAGCCTCTTCCCAGTGTTCATTCAGCAGCCAGGTCAGATATTGATCCCAGGCACACCTGGCTCACCAGCTGCCATTTGTGTGAGAAATTTGATCACAGTATGCATCAAGATGAGGAACAATGTACACCGCGTCTTTTTCAATCTGATCACATTCTTATTGCCATGAGTAAGTGACTTGGCAGTGTGCTCTGCAGCGGCAGCTGGCATTGATCTGTGCAGCTAATTTATGTTAAATAGCACTGAAGAACATGGATTTGGTAGAGCACACAGCAAAGACTACAAACAAATCAAATGAGGAAAACCCAAAATTAAAGCATGTCTCTATTAGTGTTTGTCATAATGTAGCCCAAATCTGATATAAAATATTTCCTAGCATATAATGTTACCTAAGGTCTGGATTATTTACTGTTTTCCCCCATTTTTCTTATTGTAGACCTGGCTTTACATTAGTACAGGAAGCAATAATGTAAATGCTACAGTTTACTTGTAATGAGATTCTTATTGATCACATAATACAGTATTCCAAGATATCATTTTAAGATGAAAAGCTTCCCTATATCCTCAGTGCAGTACCATGCACAATGTCTTGTTGCCATAAAATTACTATTTTAAACCAGTTACTTCTATAATTGCAGTAATTATAGTAGTGTAGCACCATCAGTAATGGAATTTATTGATTTGTTTGTTTGTTTATTTATTTATTTATTTTTCTGACTGATAGAAAATGCTTGGCCAGACAGAAAATAGGGCTGACAACACTGAATGTGGTGTAAAATGTACCCATGTGGTAACACAGGATATAACTGCAACTTCCTGTCAGCCACCTCCACCTTGGAACTATTAAAATTTACCCTGAGAGTATCAATAGAATATCTGCCACTGTAATTATGTCGCCGCACATTTTCACAATAAGAGATTAGTTAAACTGAAAAACTACATTGTCTTCTCTTCCTCAGATGTGACCGATGAGATGTTGGCCTTCTTCCTGACACTGTTTCAAGCCTTGCGAGTCCAGATGGGCGTTCCCTTCACAGGACAGATCATCCACACGTTCCTCAGCATGTTCACCAGGTAAAGAAACTGTCAGTGGTACTTTCAACACTTTTTGATGAACACACTGAAACCACTTACTCACAAGACACAGTCGCTAATGACTTGTGGTGTGCTTCAGTTGAGCTGACTCTCTGTTAAACACAGATGACGTGTCAGCAGAGCTGAACATTTATCTAGATTAATAGACCTTTTGACAGCTGCCATTTTGACATAAAATCACATTAATGAAGACTCTGTTCCATTTAGGTACAGACCTTAATTAATGTTATTAGTAACAGCTGTGTTTACCTGCTATTTCATGTAGGTAAACATGGTTGCTGTGAAAAAGGTCTATTCACGTGTCTTGCTTCTTTATTTCCTTAAATCCAGTGTATGTCTCAGACTTAAAAATTGCTTATGTAGCCTCAGTTTACCTATTTTATTCTCATACAGGTGTTGCATATATCTATATCTATATCTATCTATCTATCTATCGATCCATACATACATACATACATATTACCCTTGTTTTTACTCATATTTGGAATTTTCAGATCAATTTTCACATTGCTTTGAATTTATTATTTAGTATTTGCAAAGTACCTAATAACATAGTCTTTGGCGCATCCTGAGTAAAGATTATAATTTCCGTAGCCCGCTGTGGTGAAGGAAAAACACTTCAAGATGCTGCAATCATCTTTTATGCGACTGTCTGCTGTCACTTGTCTATTTCACAGAGAACAGCTGGCAGCCAGTATTTTGCAAGAGGGCAGCGCAGGGTGTAGAGTGGTACAGAAGTTCCTGAAAATCCTGCAGGTGGTGGTGCAAGAGCCTGGTCAAGCTTTCAAACCCTTCCTACCCAGCATCCTCTCTCTCTGCATGGAGCAGGTCTACCCTATTGTGGCAGAGGTCAGTTGGATAATCCACTCTGATATGCTGGCTTTAGTATGGGTTTGTTTGCATCTCAATTGTTTAGCCAACTAGCAAGTCATCATCAGGATTTGACAGTAATCAGTGTGCTTCAAATTAATATACGGTGTCAAGGCTGTACTTCAAGAACAGCAGACTGAAAAGCGGGTACTTGACAGATAAATTATTGTTCTTCTTCCAGTTCCTTCTTTTGTGAAACAGGAGAAATGCTGCTCACTGTTAAACCTGAATGTTGTGCAAAAGTTTGTTAGAGTTCACACGGAAGGCTTTTTGAGAACTGATGACTGTTAATGCTCACAATGTAGCTTTTGGTCAGGTTGTGAAACTTAGGTCCCAATAACATAAGAACATAAAAATCATCAGGTAAAAATGATGGAATTATTTTGAAAGTTAACTTTATTCTCATGCATTTATAGAATGTCAGGATGACAGATGGTCATTATTTGTCTTGTCTGTGATAGCGGTCTTCACCAGACGTCAAGGCAGAGATGTTTGAGTTACTTTACCAAATACTCCACCAAAACTGGAGGTACTTCTTCAAAACTTCAGTCTTGGCAAGTGTCCAGAGAGGAGCCTCGGAAGATACCATGGAAAATGAGGCCCAGTTCACAGCCGCCATGCAGGTATGTGTGTGTGTCCTGCACATTTCATCATACATCCTCCTTTTTGTTAGCATAAGAATGTACAAGCTTGAACATTTTTTATTTGTGAAAAAAATGGCTTTGCATCCAAGATAGACCAGCTGACCAAACTGACCAGCTCGCCCACAGAGGACCTGGTTCAGGACAGTTGGATGTTGTGATTGATTTGAAGCCACCAACTGGCCACCAATTTGTTCAGAATAAGTCATGTATTAAAACCAGAGCCTGCATCATTTAGCAGATTATTGTGACAGTAGAAAAGACCTATAACTATATGGTTACATATACCTAGATGGTGGGACAGTTAGCTTGCAAACTAACATTCAAATTTACCAACTGGAAGGGGGGAGAACTGGAGAGAAGACCACACAGAATATCTGTTTGTACAGAGTTACTGGAGAGGAAAACATAACTTGCCTTCAAAATCTGTGATGTAGTTCATCACATCCACGTGACTTATCTGTGTACTGATCATGTACAGATACAGAGCATCTCTCAGACAGGCACAGGAGATCACAAAGTGATTGTCAGTCAGTCTCATTAATCTGTCTGATTAACATGCTCCCAGAAGTCATTGAGACAGAGACTGAGACACATCTGCTCAAGTGTCTTCAGATATCCCCTTCTTAGCACAGTCGTCTGAGGGAAAGGCATAAGAAGAGACATGGACATGAAGGAAAGTAGCCATCATGATTAAAAGTTAGTGTAGGGAAATTTTATTGTCTTTGTTTCTGGACAGAGATGTTTGGCTCCATGAACGATTGGGTAGAGGATGTAGAGTTGTACTGAAACCAGCCTGTAGAGGGCAGCAAAGCCCTCATGGCTCACATGGATTCATGTTTGAAACTTAAAGCCTTATGAGCCATATGAGCTCTTTTGCCTTGGGTAATGTACACACAACTATGCACACATTAATTATGTAAGTAAAGGGATCAACTTCAAAACATTTGTCAGAAATGTATGTATAATCTCTATTTCATTGAGACACTATGTGTAAACAAAGACATTGTTGAACTTGGCTCTGCTTGGCTCACTGACTTGTGCTGAAATGTCTCTGACAGGCTTTTGGACAGTCCTTCCTGCAGCCAGACATCCACATCTTCAAGCAGAACCTGTCCTACCTGGAGTCACTCAACAGCAAGCACAAGCTGTACCACAGGGTAAGTAGAGTTTTTGTCGAGGCACAGCGTTCGGGTCAGCCTCTATATTAGTATCCATTAAGGCTGTACCCGACTCAGCATCTCCTCAGTGGACTCAGATTCAGCCGTTAAATATAACAATTTGACTTTTTGTTTTTTTAATTTATTTTCTTCCTGGCAATCAAAAAACATGCACTGGCACAAGTTTCAGTGTTGATAGACCACGTTAATAGGTATCAAAGCAATAATAATCACTCATAATCAAATGGAATAGAGTCAAACAAACACTTAGCACAGTAAATCAGATGTGTCACAGGTGACAAATCTGTGACACAGGTGAATCTTGGCAGAAACGGGTTACACTTCATCTATTTTAATGTGGCATTGCAGCGCATATTGAAAGAAAACGAATGCTTGACCCACACTTCCCAGTCAGGGTTTACAGCAGATGATTTGACTCATCAGCTTTCACAGGGCAGCCCAAGCATCCTTGTTTTCTTTCATTGATCAGGCACTCTTCCATGGATAATTCATGGCTCAGCTGCTGTGCTCGGCAGTATAATAACTCAGCAGATACAAGGTTTCCCCCAGGAAAGTAGCTATCGGAGGTGTTAGTGCTGTAATTGATGTGAATGATCTCAGGTAGGATGACAGTGTGCTCTTATCTTCAGGGCTCCGGTCATCCTTCAGTGGTTTAATGAGCATGAAAGTGATGTTAAACATTTGCCATGGTTTATGAAAGATTCTGGAGCAGAGCCTGAGAAAGTGTTTTGCACCACTATAAATGTTAACCGCTGGAATAAGTGTCAATCGTACTCTGCAACTTTATTCTCAGGCATTTTTCGACTAATTCTTGTCTTGTTGTTTTTCCTGCAGAAGCTGTTTCGGACCTCCATGTTGTTCCACTTCATCAACGTGCTCCTGCAGGTGCTCCTTCACAAAAGCCACGACCTCCTGCAGGAGGAGATCACCTTAGCTATTTACAACATGGCCTCTGTTGACTTTGATGCCTTCTACTCGGCCTTTATGCCCGAGTTTCTCAACGGCTGCCAGGGTGTGGACACCAACCAGCGAGGTGTTCTCGCACGCAACTTCAAACTTGAACGGGTAAGAGATAAAACGGTGATGTTTTGCCCCACACTCAGTCTACTCTACAGTCAAATTTATCAGCTTTCTGCTTTGATTCAGTCCATTTTGGGAGTTAGCAGGCTTAATAATATGTTTAATTATCTAATCTAGATAATGAGTCACATCAGAATCAGTGGGTAGAGGAATAAATGAAATGTGCAGATTGAAGGCAGCTCACCAGGCCACTTCAGGTCTTTATTACAGTTGATTGATGATGTATTCACAGAAAGGTTTATATGCCTTTTATATCACATCTCTACCACTAATAAAAGTCTGCTTCTGACCAGCGTGGACCATTAAATGTCCTGTCTAGTTACTCATTAAAGTTCCTCTGCACTCTGAACAATTTGACCTCATGCCAGATTTGTAACTTTTATATTCCTGTCCATATTTTCTCTTTTTTTTTTCCTTAAGGACTTGCCATCATTCACTCAGAGTGTGCACAGGTTGGTGAATGACCTGCGCTATTACAGACTGTGTAACAGCAGCCTGCCCACGGGCACTGTGAAGCTATAGCACATTGACTGACTGCTTGAACCACTCCACACGTCAACTATGATCTCAAAGGATTACTGTGCTGACCACTTTGCCCAACACTCCCGCTCCAACCTCCAGCTGTGCTCCACCTGTTCAGAGTAATAGGAAGGAACAAACACAGGATGAATTGTCTGGTTGAGCTGTTGGAGGTTGAGGATGCTGCTGTTTCTGTTTGATTTCTGCTGTAAAAGGTTGGCACTTGATTTTTTTTTTTTTTTTTTAAAGCAGTGCCCTCCTTATCTGTTGCCAATAATGATTTGGCGAAGGGTAAACCTGGTCTACAGTTGGCTGTGGCTCAGCGTCGGAGCGGTCTGAGCCAGGCCTTCTGTCCCATGCCTCTGCGACAAAGCCGAGCTGGGACTGAGCACTTTTCAACTCAATTTGAGTTTTTAAAATGTCTGCTTTTATTCATTTTTGCCTTCAGTTTTTTTTTCATCTCCAAAGGAGACAGACTCTTGACTTAATTTCTTTCATATCATTCCATTCTGAAACAGAAAAAGACATGCTTGATTAATAAAGTGCTTTTTATTAAAACTCTGATATCAGTTAATTTATGATTGTCTCAGGGAAAGTGTCCTAAATTTTACTTATGACCGCAACAGTGTTCGAGAACAATAGAGATTCGAGACCTGTGTGTATGTTTACCCAGTTTTAACACTTTTCCCAGCTGCCTCTCTTTAAAATCCATGACAAACTTGTATTTACCATGTTTGATTTTTTTTAATCACTCTGTAATTTTAGTGGTCTTAAAGTGCTTTTGTCAGAGAGAACAGATACACACAAATCATTGGTTCTTTGGAGGCCAGTGAGGTAGGTATGAGAGAAAAACAGGACTTCATTTTGCTGGAATGGCTGAGATTGTCACATTGGCAGATCTAGTTACTGTCAAATTAAATTTGTACAATACACACTGTAATGGCGTCAGCAAAACCTATTCTGGAGATGACAGTCTAAATGCTGAACATAGATGCTTGTTCAGATATACTGTTAAACAGCCTTATTACATACAGCGTGATCAGCTACTTGTTTCTTGATACTCATAACAATTCTATAATGCAATAACAAAGAAGAAAGCAGACCTAAATGCCTCAAGCTATAACTTCCTCAAGGCACTGTATGTTTTCATGAAAACCATAACACGGAGGAGCAAAGCTGTTTCATTTCATTTAATGTTTGACTTAGCACTACTTAAATGCACTCAACAAGTACAGAAGTAATTGATTTGATTACTGGGCCGTCCCTCACTTTGATTTGTGAGTTCGCCGCGTTCAGTCTCTTTTCTTAACATTGACTGTACTGTGGGCCATAAAAAAGACAATTATGTGGATGTATTGAAGTCTTTGAGCAGGACAGGTTTTCAAAATGTGTTAAAAATGTCATAAAATTAAAAATGAGGTATGGAATATTTAAGGAAATACCATTCTCTTTAAGAAAGGGTTACAGTGAGCAAAAACAAAAAAGTGTTACAGTGAGCATGAGCACTCAAGGCCTTATCACTCATTAAATAAGGGCAGTGCTGCTGAGGATATATTTCAGGCATGAAAACAGCCATTCTGTCTGTCTGATTCACAAAATCAGCCACACTCACTGTCTATCAAGTAGCTCCACCACCTGATGGTGTCACACATTTAAGTCTGAAATGTAGTTTTTGGTTTCAGAGTTTCAGATTGCTTTTTTCTTGCTTCACATTCATAAACACATTCAAAGGTTCCTGGAAATAGATTGTGTTTATTAACTTATTTTGCAACCTTTTCGGGTACATGACCTGCATGTTATTTGTTTGTTGACTTTTTTTTTTTAAAGCTCCCAAAGGGGTGGGAACAAATGTCAAGGACAATTTAGTCATTTCACTCACTGAATACTGTTTCATGCTGTATTCTTTATCCTCTTAGTACTTAACAAAAAACCATTAATTCACTCACGTATGAAAATTGTTTAGCCAAAAATTCCTAAGGAGCAGAGATCAGACCAGCACGTGAACATAATGAAGGCATGGTGATTAATCTGACCCGCTGCCAGAGCTCACAGCACGTTGAGAGACTGCAGGTTCTCTGCAACAGTTATCACACTGGCAAGAGATTCACTCTGTTTCCTGCTGCCCCATGAAACAAGTGAAAGCTCGACTGGCACGAGTTAACTTGCTCACCATTTGAGAGTGTATGGGCAAATGGAAAAAAAAAATCAATAATAGCTGACAACCTAACTTAGTGTACACAAGTCCTCCCACAGGATTATTATATCCCCAAAAAATAATCCCATTCAAAACAAAAAAGTAATGTGTCGAGTGTCCACATAAATATCCCTTGTTTCATTCAAGCTTCAGTTAAACTTTTAAATCGTGTGTTTTTATTTGAAAAACAACTATCCAAACTGGTTTCTGTCATGTATAGTTAAAAGTAGGAGAGACAGCCAGGAGTTTCTTTTATACTTCTCATTGCAAGCATATAAATTCTTATATATTCTTAGAAGTACAAAAAAAAGTGTCGTTCTTTTCAGATTTTCAAATCCTGGCAATGAAAAATAAACTCTGCCATCAAGAGTAAACAAATAGTCCTACAGCTGGCATATGACTCCGTAGGTTTAATGATGCAGACCACATCACTGCCATGTGAATCTCTTCTCATACAGCAGCGGTGAGGTGAGGAGAGGCAGGAGTTCACCTCAGCTGACTGTCAGCCTGACACTCCAAATAGATCGCGCAACACAGATCAACACTCAACTGGGGCAACTGGCAACATTGTTGCCATTTCAGACAGTTAAAAAATTATGATAGAGCTTACATCAGATCTGTTTCCGGAGACTTGTAACAAGGCAGCCGAGGAACTGACTGTTGTAGCTGCCCACTGAGTCTCTTCCTTATTCTGACTATGCATCTTTAGTTGATATCTACAGAACATAAGATAAACCAGCGGCTCCCAACAAGTTAAATTTTCTTGTAAATATAACCCAAAGACAGCAAAAATGTTTGCTCTTCAGGTAACCATAAAAAGTCCTTGGACGTTTCCTCCAAAAAGTGATTCAGTGTCCAATTTGTCTGATTTTCAGCTTATATACTGAATATTAAAGACACCTGCTCCTTTATGGAGTAGGCCAAGAGAAGGTGAATCCAGGTAAAAGCATTATCATTTATTGTTTTGCTGTTTTGAATCTATCTACCAGTCACAAAGAGATGAGGATATAGAAAATGATATAAAGGATTTTTAAGCTTGATATGTGGATCGTACTAAAGAGGCTGCAACTCAGTGACAGGGATGTGTGTAATGTTTTGTACATTCAGTGAACACAGCTCATAGTCCAATTGGTCACATTCCTGTTTGCATGGCTTTAAACAGACTCATTTGCAAAAGATGTTCTATAAAGCTACTTTGATGTAGCCAACTGTTAGTGGCTACAGTAACTCAAGTACAAGTATTGTTACTTTACTGATATTTTACAGAGGTAAAAGCACTGGTGTGAAAATCTGCTTGAGTTAAAGTAAAAAGTAGCTTGTTTAGAATTGTACTCGGAGATAAAGTTAATTAGTAGAAAACATGTTCTTCCCCATTCCAAGAAGACAAGAAGACAGAGGTCAGACTGGTTTAATTTAATTGGAAAATCTGTTACAATATAAAGTGTTCAAACAGTAAAACCAGATTACTCTTCTTTGTTATCTGACCTTTCACTGCAAAGAGCTCCATTTTATGGCAAATTTATGATGGTCCAGTTTCTCTTGCTTTATACTCCAGTACCCAAGTGCAATAC
>OMKZ01014663.1:34300-52928 GCA_900302535.1 Neoniphon sammara
GCCGGTGCCCACATAACTGACTGGCATTCCTTCACAGCCCCTGCTCTGCTTTGTTACAGTCTGTCTAGTCCAGAAGCTGAAGGGGCCGGTGTGTGTGTGTGTGTGTGTGTGTGTGTGTGTGTGTGTGTGTGTGTGTGTGCTTTTCAAATCTGCCTTTTGTAAAATTAGAGTGGTCGGCTCATTTTTTGCACAGTTCCAGTTCAGTCCAATATTATTTATTTATTTATTTATTTATTATTTTATTTTTTTATTTTTTCTTTTGTTTTTGTTTGTTTGTTTGTTTTGTTTTTTTGAGTATTAAGTCCTTTCTCACCGTCAAAAATACTCAAAAATTGAGAAAAGGTTAGTCTGGTAGAAAGAGAAATTGTCATAATGGATAAGTTTATTCAAGTGCCATAATGGCTCCTGTTTTATTTATCGATGTCACCTCTGCTCTTATGTCCTACGTGAGGAATCAGACAATACGGGCTATAAAAGTAAGACCTTTATGGATTCTCTGTGCCAGAACAAATCAGATTTGTTTTCAGTGATGACAAGAGAAACAGGAGGCAGTGTCCTCTGGCATCAGTGGAGTTAAAGCGCGTCTCTGCTCCGGTTTGGGCGACGCGCAGAAACAGGACTCGTGATTTTTGTTTGAGGACTGATTTTTCTGTGTGTGTGAGTGTGTGTGTGCGTGTACGTGTGTATGTGTGTGGACTTGGAGAAACATGGTGCTCTTACAGCGATGTATTTTCAGGGGAATTCTCCAGCATGGCCCTTGTTATTTAGGGAGTCAGGGAGCCAGGAAAAGTTTGGTGTCCAGGTTTCCCGCTGCCCTGCTGGACGGCCACAGAGCTGCGGCACACAGGACCAGATCCAGTAAGTAACCTTATTTCTGACAGACATTTTAGGCTTGATACTGCAAAATTGGAAACGATCTATGTGTCACTGGCTGAAGCATTTGTTTAAAAAAAAACTTTCCCCCATTAATTAAATAAATCTCTGCAAAGTACTGTTACTTGGCTCCAGGACTATAGACACTGACATGCTTGCAAGTGAAGCTGTATGATTTTTTTAACAGGCCAAATAACTGGAACAAATCGGCTGTTATCAATATGGAATAATTCAGTTAAAAAAAAGATGCAAGTCATAAGCTCACTCTTTAACTTTATTGGCCCACAGCTGACTAAAATAGAATTTACCTCAGAATCAGAATTACTTTTTTTCTCCCCCAAACGTAACGGGTCCGCTCAAAGCAAATAAGCTTGCCACACACACATAAGGTCATGAACTTCAAGTAGGTTAGAGGTGCTGCAGCGATGAGATGAAGCTGTGCCACTGACCTGCACTGTGAGGAGTCAGGCTGGAGCTGGATGGCAATAAAGCCCAGTGTACACAAACTATGGCCTCGGTCTGCCCGCAGTGCACAAAGAAAAAAAGGGCATGACGGGACGTCGGCATCGCTGCAGAATCTGGCCGCACCAATGACGTCATATGACACCGAGTTCCTTTCCTCGCGAGTCACGTGTGTATTTAATTGATCGCGTGCGGTCATTCATTAGCTCGCAGAGTGCCTGGCGACTTTTGTCTGCGTCTAACCATTTCAGCGCACACAGTGAAGCCTGGCAGTGACAAAATGGCTATAGCTAGTCTTTGGATTCAAACAGGCTGATTCCTATGGCCCAAGTTTTTGCAGTTCAGCCTACCAAGCCATCACTGTTACTCACTTAGGGAGTGGTGTATTTGTTGGTGTAGTGGTGTATTAATTTTTTGCAAACCAAACTACACATCACTGTTTTCATAAACACTCCGAAAAGAGCTACAGCTGACTCCTAAACAAACATATGTGCTTTGGAAATTGATTAGGCCCTAACAATAGCAACAATCATCATCATTATATTCTTATTTGTATAGCACCTTTCATGCAGAGAAGTGGCCCAAAGGTGTTCAATAACAGCCAGTGAGACCAGAATTACTGTAAACGAAATACCCATATATTCACAGAAATGCAAAAGAATTCTCACATGTTCACACATACAATGTACCACCCAGTGAAAACACACACAATAAGGCACAGATGTTTAGCCAAGGTCATATAGACAAATAAATGGCAAAAGGCTTGAAATTATGACGTATGTTTTCCTGTACTGTTGTGTAGGTGCGTTTTAGTCAATATTTGCCCTCACCCACTTTCCCAACATAGAGTTTAACCTCTTCAGTCCAACATAGAGCATGTCAGCTGTCCTCCAGGTTAATAATATTGGTTGCATGTGGGAGGGGGGTGCATGATGGAAGGGGTCAACTCAACAAAATGTTGTTTCTCAGCAGGTGTCCCTGACGTGAGTGAGCGCACTCTCATCGCCGTAAAGCCAGATGGAGTTCAACGTCGTCTTGTAGGACAAATAATTCAGCGTTTTGAGCAACGTGGCTTCAAACTGGTGGGCCTGAAAATGCTGCAGGTATGGAAGTCTGATTCTATAGTGTGTTTGGAATATCTGCGTAATATGAACCCTCATTTTATGCGTATTAACTGTCTCCCTTGTGAAGGTCCCTGAGGATCTTCTGTCTCAACATTATTGTCAGCTGAGGCAGAAGCCCTTCTATCCCAGCCTGCTGCAGTACATGACCTCAGGGCCCGTGGTTGTGATGGTGAGGACTCTTGTGGGGTTCTTTTGCTGACTCCATCTTCTGGCACCATTTCTTCACAGGAAGGTGCTTTACATCCGTGGTTTTCAAAGTGGGGTCCGGGGACCCCCAGGAGTCTTGGAGGAGCTTCCAGAGGGTCCTCGGCAAAATGAGGAACAGCTTATAATTTAATTCACTAGAAGTTGTTATATTTGAAAAATTCTGGGTGATTATTTTAAGTGTGATATCTAATGAATTTATTACTTAACACAAACCAAAATATCTTCATAATAGTGCCTTAGGCAGATCACTCCAAGTGGTTTGAAAACCCTGTTCCTCTGGTCACACCACACTGAGAGGCATGATGAATGTCTGCTACATGTTCTTGTACTACACCTTTTACTGGTTCATATCTACTAGCAGACTCCAACTAATATAAAGTTATATATACCATTTTTTTACTACCTATCACCATAAACCTAACAATTATATGACTTGAAAATACATTAAACAAAACACAGAGTGATAAAGTTTTGGATTTTCCTACCATTTACTGCTATTCACTAACTCGCTGCAGTGTTTGAATTTCTTGCTGCTTGACTTTTCGTTGTTGAGGTGTGGGAAGGGCTCAATGTCGTCCAGACGTCCCGCGTCATGGTGGGACATACGAACCCAGCCGAGGCCCAGGCAGGCACAGTCAGAGGAGATTTCAGCTTCCATGTCAGCAGGTAATCCCATCACTGGAGAGACTGGCCGCTCATTTTAATTTTTACATGTGCATATATGTTTTAAGATGTCACGAAATAATTACTTTAATTAGATAGTGGGAGTAATTATAGTAGTTATCAAGAGTTATACAGGTTGACTTAGTCATATCTGTAGACATAAAAAAAATATGAAGCTGTGTTTGATAGCAGTCTTATGCCTTAAAGTACTTGAAAACTTTCAGTGTGGATTGCAGTAAAAGAAGTGGGTATGTTAAACTCATAGCAACATCAGATTAAGTCACATAGTCGATTAATATAGCAGTAGCAGAGCTCTTTAAAAGGGGATTTTTCTGACTTTAAGTGCCCTTCTATGTGTTCCTGTATCTTAAAGGAATGTGGTCCATGCCAGTGACTCACTGGAGGGGGCAAAGAGGGAGATCCAGCTGTGGTTTCAGGGAAACGAGCTACTGAAGTGGGACTGCTGCGACCAGACGAGCACCTACGAGCTGTGAAGGAGCCGAGAGGACGGCGCAGTGAGAGCAACTTCAGCCCTTCTACCTCCTCTCCTGCTGTCTGCTCTGACACAGTGACTACAACTCTCTTGATTGAAATAGATCTCAGCGATATTCAGTGCTTTTACCAAATGACCTCAATCACAGAAGCCTAGAAGCATTTATCATCGAAATATTTTTATAGAAACCATTTTGTTGAGGAGAAGTATTCCTGAATTTTTATGGCTTCAGCAAAATAAACTCCCTATGATTTTAATAAATGTCCTGCTTCCAGGATTTGTATGTTTTGAGGGCATTTTACACTAACATATAATAACCCCAGCTACTGTATTATATTTTTCATAATTGATCGCATTGCCATAATAACAGAAGTTGATTTTGCTCTAAAGGAGAAGTCTGCTTTGTTAGTTATCAGTGACTCAATCAAACACAGTCATTCTGGCCTTTGCAAAAACAGTGGATTCTTTAGTGATATGCGTGAAATGTAAAATGTTTGAAGAAGCTGAAGTGCTGAGCCACAGTGTTTTTAATAAATTAAACTTGCATGCCAAATGTTACCTGTCAGTGGCACCTAATTTCCACCTGAAATGTTCATTTTAGCACAAAGCAGCATCCCACATACCTCAAAAAATGACAGAGTTCTTGTAACTAATGATATTAGACCAAGATGTAAGATGTTAGTCTACACAGATTTTAAATTAGAAGTTATTGTGTGTTAGCCTGATAAAAAAAAAACTGTAATCAAGCCAGAGCATATCTTTGTTGCTTCCTATTGGTCAGTTTTAATTGTCCTTTACAGATGTGGTTGCTTACCTTTACCACAACCATTATGTTTCCACTCTTGATGAAAAACTCAAAGTCCTGATAGTCCAATCCACTTTTGACTTTTCAAAGGCTAAAAGGGCTCAAAATGTAAATGTGAACACTTTCCACATTTATTTCTGATGATTAAATGTAGCTATGCTCATTGTTAGTGGTGAGGCAACTCATTCACAGCTTTTCCCATAAAAATGTTTGTGATGTTTGTTACTAGCACAGTGGTTAACCAATGCTAATTGTCTAATAAGATTGTTATATAAAGAGAAATGTTCATATTCATAATGGGACAACAAAATAGTTTTTTTTTCCATGTCCAATAAAATTTTGAAGTGACAGGAAAAAAGACAGCCAGGAACAGTATTTCTGTGGACTTCAGAGAAAAATGTGCGAAACACATTTGAATATACAGTATACATGTAATCTAGCTTTATGCTCTTTTAACTGTGCTGCCATGTGGCCGCCACTCTGTGTCACTGTGGGTCATTTTGGGCAGTATTGCAAAAATAATAGAGCTCTTTATAAAACGTATTAAAACATTTAAAAATTATTGCTTTTTAGGAGTAAGGAGTTAAGTGATATTACTATTTTCAAAATGAGTGGCAATTATTATGTAATTTATAACTTTATCAGGGGTTTGAAGCCTCACACTGTTCAAATGCACTGTAATAAAGAACTACTTACTGAGCTAATTTTTTACTTGAATTATTTCTTAAATACTTAAGTTGTGTGTATTCTGCTTGACCAAAATGTAACTCAAGAAACTGTTCATCTATGTAAATAAAAATAATAGTTCTCTTATCTGTCAAGATTAGTCTGATATGTGTGATATCAGCAGTTGAGATAAATCAGTGATTGTTTACATGAGCACCACATGTTGATGTATTGTGAACTCTTGTGATTTTGACTTCAAATGTGTGTCAGTCCAACATAATGCACTGAAATTCCCTTTCTCCACTTCCAGTCAAAGCAGTCGATGGAAAAATGTTTTGTAGTTATTTTGCAGTGCCCAAGATCACAAATTGTCATCAGTTCAGTCAGCAGTTACATGACTTAATGTAACTGCTCAAGACACATCTCTGAGAATGTGTGATTTAATTATATGCTTGCTTGGTATCAGTACATTTACTGAACTATTGCAAAACAGAGAAAGAGAGAAATAAAGCTTAAAAGTGAAGTTTTTTTGTTTGTTTGCTTTTTGTTTTGTTGGAGTTAAGGTTTAATACCTGGGTATACTACACTCATAAAATCAGTTGTATAATCATCACTGTTGGCTCAACATTGTGCTAAATTGGTGTGTGTCATTATATGCCTTACAGCTAAAATCAAATTGAAGTCAATCAAATCAATTTGAATGCTTAACAGTTTGGACAGGTTGATGTTGGGTCAAACTACCACACTATTTTTGTATCGGAAGCAAGACTAAAACTGACCTTTTATGATCTATCTACACGCTCTAAAATGTAAGGTCATTTGATATTGGGGATGATGGAGAATGAGGGCTGGCTGCAACATGAGGCAGTCTTGTTATTTAGGTCGATGTTCAGGCAATAAATACTGAGCAGATGACTGTTTCTTTGAGTTATACACATTTAATACACATTTCACAGGTTTACAGCTATAAGAACAAACTTTATTCAACTGTCCCAATACTGAAGATGAGGTTAGTTGTATTGCATTTCTATTACTGTTTACTATAATGAGTCAATTATGTAAAAGCAAAGCATCATGCAAAGCAGAGGCTTAGAATCTTTTTGAAACATAGAGCTAAAAGTCAAAGCCCCTGTCTTAAAAAAACACTTAAAAATACAAGAATTAGCTCTTTCCATCACAGTATTAGCAGGTGTGCCTTATTTTTAACAGTTTAATTTTGCTGGAGGATCTGTAGCACTGTAAGCATAACTACATGTGTGATAAAGAGATTAAAACCCCCTTCTGTGATCACGTGCTATTTTTGCGCACAGATTTGCAATTTACACCATATTTGTCTGATGCCACATCTGTGTCAGTGGAGACTCAGTATCTCTGTCACATCGCTTCACTGCCCGACGTCAACCGTCAACCTTCAGCTTTTGCTTCTCCATCGCCGTCTCCAGTTCTGTAGCTTTGCGCACATCCTGAACAGCAAAGAGGAACACAATGTGATTCAACAGGGAAATATCAACTGTACACGCAAGCAAAATTCAAATGCTTGCCAACTGGTTCCAAACCAAGAAAGTCTCTGTTTTAACATTTAATAATGAGATCACCTTCAGCAAAATCTGTCCCTTGCTGATCATTGCCTACTGATTTCCTAACTGCCTAATTTTTATTTCATAGTTTTTAATTTCACAGTTAAATGATCCTCAGTCAATTTAAATTAACAACAATATGCAATCATGACATGAGTAGGTTAGTAAGCTACACACACACACACACACACACACACACACACAAAGTGAGAGAGAGAGAGAAAGAGAATATAACACTGGACACTGGGCTAACCTCCAGCAGGGCCTTCTGTACCATGATCTGGCTGTAGACTCGAGCACCTTCATCTGGTGCAACAGTCCGGAGCTCGTCTTTATTCAGTGAGAAAAGTTGTGCTCCTGTTAGGATGCCCAGGCTCTGAACTGTCCTAAGAGAGGAAGAAGGAGAAATAAAAAAAAATACTGAAATTTTATTGATAAAATGATTTTAGGGGTTGGGGTGAGTTTGCTTTTGTTTCGCCAAGTTTAAAGTGTTAAAAAGAAACTGAGATTCTCATAATAATTATCCTTCATTCTGAACAATTTACTCAAATTGGATATGAGAAATGCTTTATTGCAGAGGATTCCACTTTTGAAATTAGGACAAAATCTGCTACATAACATTGCATGAGCTGAATGTGAAATACCTCCAACCCTGACACAGATCCTCATTTTGTAAAATCTTAAAAGTGAAATCACTTTTGTCATCACACTCTTACTGACAGTAAAGCATGGATTCAACTCACTTGTGCCTTGGACTACTTATAAGGTGAGGAGACAGATCATTTTGGATGCACTATCCCTTTAAATAGCTGAGTTAGTGAGTTAAAGGTGGCTTAACTGAGCTTTCCTTGAATTTCTGAATTAAGTTTTGTAAAGACGTTTAAGAAGATGTGGTTTGGTCTCCAGGCAGCATGTGACTTTTCTGAACCAGAGCCTCCTCGGTCGCTGCACACTCACTGCTGACTGAAGCTCTTGGCGCTGAGCCAGGCCTTCACCTCAGCGGGTGAGGAGTGGTAGTCCAGCGGGGCAGACGTGTCGGCGGTGCGGGGGATCACCAGGGGACGGACTGACCCTGGCCTCCCATTGGCCAGCCGCTGAAGCAGCTCATCGTTCATAATCAGGACTGCACACACACACACACAAGCGTGTTTGAGAGCCCAGACAGGCACAAAGGCGTGTATGTATATTTGCATATATACACATGCAGAGAGGTTATAGCAGTCATAGCAAAGGTGTGATGAGTGCTCAACGTCAACCACAACTTTTGTCACCATCTACACACCCCTGTGACTGTTTAAACTCAGGTTAAGTGTCTGTCTATAAAACACACAGGGAGGAGTTCACATGTCTCCTGTGTATCATGGACCTACACTGTGGATAAGCTTTGGACACACAACATGAAAGAGTTTGGTCTCTCCTTATTACTGATATTTCAAAAACAGTTAAAGTCTGTGCTTTTCCTGAATGCTGAATTCTTGCAAGTTTTTCTCGAGCTAAACATTGATTGATTGATTTTTATGCATGAGGCTTAGGTGCAAGTTTTGCTATCGAAGGCTATAGCGAAGACTTCCACTGAAGATGTGATCGTTTGGCTTCAGAGGACTTGGATCACGCTGCGAGCTGTATGGAGTCAATTTGTTGTATTTTCTGGAACTCTAAAAAGCACTAACCACTGACTGAAGTTGACATCTGTGTTTCAACTGCACTGGGGTGAGTAGACAATGACAAAATGTTCACTTTTGGGTGAACTGTTCCTTTAAATGTGCTATGCACAAGGTGTTTCCATTGCCAGGTAAGATTTTCTGGGAACCCAAAATACAAAAGGGGCTTGGTTCTCCTAAATGCTCAGGGAGCCTCTCATAACATTTTCATGATATTTTCCATGAACAGGTGTGTTACCTCTGTCTGCTTCCTCTCCCTGCAGTGATGTCGGAGATAACGGCATGCTCTGCGGCCGCACTGTCGGGCTGGTGGTGCTCGGACTGCTCTCAGTCGGGCTTGGCAGGACCATTGAGAAGTACTTATTTGATGGAGGGGAAAGAGGCTTCTTCTGTCATGGAAAAGCAGGAAGGAATCAACACTGTACGACGAGATGAGGCAAAATTTTAAAATGTCTGTGCCCCATAATACTGCCAGCCAAACACTGTGTGTGTGGTGTGTGTCTGTATTACCTGTGACTGTCTGTGCTCTAACGCGCTTTGTCTCCCAGTGTTGCCGAGAGCAGAAAGAGGCTCCAGGATATTGGAGGGAACAAATCCTATCTGGTCAAAGCGATTCCGACACTTCCACCAGCGCTTTGATGAATCAATGACCTGCAAAGGAAGAAATATAACTTTTTGAGCATATTTCAAGAATATCTGTGCTTTTATAGGGTCATCACTCGTCCTTATTGTTGTGGGATATGTACCTCTAGCGTCTCTCCTTGCAGCACAGAAAGTTCACTGCTGTTTCTGGCCACAAAGTCGTAACTGCAGCAGTAGAGTCTCTCCCCCTCTGGCGGCAGTCCACTTCCTTCTCTGAGATAATGTGTACAACATCTCAAATTAATGCATTAACACAGTGGAATCAGATTTTAGTGCTCCTTAGGTGTGGCATGAGATAATGGAACGACTCATTTTCATAGAGTTAATAGCTTCAATTTATAATTTTGTGGTAGTATAAATTACGAATAGTTTGATTTAAATACAAACTTTGCACCTTCCATAATGCATCGTGACTGAAAAAACACAAACCTGTTTTAATCAAATGTTTAAAAATATTATGAAGATGCAAACCTGTTCAGAAGTACAAAGTAAACTCACTCTGTAACTAACTAAGAAGTTTCAGATTGCACTGCCCTTGACCTTATGGCAAAAAGACCCTCTGAGATGAAAAATTACTTTTTTTTTCTTGTTGTTAAATGATTGGTCTAACCACAACAAAATTTAAGGAGATAACAGGCAAAAATAAATAAATAAAATAAAATAAAATAAAATAAAATAAATTACTTCCTGTACATACTGTGAAGGGTACATTACTCAAATCTGCACTTTGGGCCATAACATTTTGAGTTAGATCTCTCAGTAAGCTCAGGGTATTGCACCAAGGGTTTATTTATACAGTAAAGTGTAGCTCGCAGTTATCGAAAATTTGGCCAACACTGTTATCAACTCAATGTGCACTCCCATTCTTCATCTTGCACACCTTCCAACTTTATCTACTTTTGTCAGAGCCACACATCATAAACTGAGCTAAAATTCATCAGATAATCAAGCGTGAGATTCAAAGATCATTGAAAAGCATAACATTTCTTCATGATGATTTGTTTTCAGTAACAGACTTACATTTCATCGGCTGACTGTGAAGTAGAGACAGGCCTCTCTGCTGTCTGTCGAGCATGGGCCTGTACAAAGTGTCACACAATCTATTAATATAGATTACCATATAGGGTGAGAATTTCTGCTTCACTTTAGTTAGTTGACATATATACTTTATGCATGTTTACCTCCCTGCTTTCCCTGAGAGCATCCTGTTTGTGCTGTGACTCGATGGGGTCTTCCAGAGGCCGGCCGTCTGCGTCAAAGGCCTGAGGCTGCCACCCGTCCAGGAAGACAGGTGTGTATGGAGGGACAGACACGCTAAGCTGGGAACTGAGAGAGAGAGGGGGCGAGTTGGAAAAGCATATGCCAAACGCTCAGACACAGATTTACACACATGCATGTGAACACACAGACCTGGGTGAGGTCCAGTTGGCTCCTAGTGAACTCCAGAGCTCCTTTTCCTCTGCGGTCAGATTCTCCTGCAGCAGCGTCACGGCACCACGGGTCAGAGCGGGACTGGCCACCGTCGCCCCCAGCTCTGGCCCACCAGTGGTCTTCACCAGCTGCAAATGGGATGTCATTACTGAGGGTATCATCAGACGGGCAGGGAAACGAAGAGACGGCCAAGACTTACCAGTCCAAGAGGGACAAAGACGTGATGCAGCAGCTCTGGCGAGTCGGGCTTCTCAATGGATGTTTTGAGACGGTCCTGAAGAAACCAGAGAAAAAAAGGTTAACACCACCATTAATACTCTTTTCTTTTCTAATTTTTGATTAGTAGTTTGATCTTTAATTACTAAATTTTCAGAGATATCCCAGGCTCAAGTGTGACTCCTCTAATCTCACCAAAAGGCTGAAAGAGTACTTGATTTTCTGAAAGATGTCAGCAAATTCTTCTTCTGATGGAGGGCACGCTTTCATGGTCAACAAATCTGCCCAAAGAAAAGCACAAACACTATGTAGTGATAATCACAGCAACTTCAAAATATACTTAGAGTAGGAAAACATGCACATTTCACAACCATACCGTTGTCATTATGATTACATCTGTATTGATAATACTTTTGCAAAGCCGATATTCTTTAGTGGAAGATCCAAACTAATGTGCAAGAGTGAGGCAGAACTGCCATTAAACTTTAGTGAACTTAAATGAGTAAATAGCTCAAATAATACAAATAGTACAGTATTTGTCTAGCAGGGTTTGGTAGTGACTAATACATCTCATTCTTTTATTCATTAGCTAATTATTTACCTGATAATTCTGTCACTGAGCAGAAGGCAGGGACACGCCCTGTACAGGTTGCCAGTTCATCACAGGTCTAACACAAACTCAAACCTGGCACCTTCTCATCCCCATGTTTCATCACCACATCAAAACAGTCAGAGAAAATACTCTCCGGCCCATTTTCCAAATAGCCAATAAATGTTCCACAGGGATTGAGCATTCATTAAGAGGGCTTTGGCAGAAACATCATCACTGTGCCGACAGCAGTGAGCGGCCCCTGGAGGCATCTGGATGGGGACACTGCCACTCAGCAAAATACAAGTTCAAGAAAGTTATTTGTCATAGGACAACCCCGATCACTTAGCACAGCGTCATGTTAGGAGTGTTTGGAATTTGGTTTTAACTCATATGGTTGGCTGGTTTCTTTTCATGCCAAGGAATGCTCTGCACACAGGAGCCCCTCAGAGGGCGGGATTTTAGCATGGTGTTTCCTATATTTTGACCATGCACATAATCAGTATGAGCACTCACCATCGTCGTCCTCTTTCTTTTTGCCCTTCTTGCTTCTCTTCTTACTCTTCTTTTGATTGAGAATACTCTGAGCTTCAGCAGTCTGCTGCAAGCGGCCCATGAATCGCTCCACATCATCAAAGCAGTGGTTCAGGAGCTCCTGATGCAGATTTAACACAAAAGTTTTAGGCATTTACTTGAGCATCCAGAGTGACTTACTCTTAGTGCAAGTCCAGAGTGTCAGTATGTGCAAACAGGAAAGAAAGTCGCTATTCACCAGGATTGCACAAAGTCTAGGAATTACATGTGTGAATCAAATGTCAAGAGCAACAAAACAATGCAGAAAACTGGAAACTTGGGAATCTAAAAAATGATCAGGTGCAGGTTGGGAAGAACGAAGCAATTAGCAATGAGAGGCTGTGAATTACAATAATTACAGCTAAGATGTTTTCTTAGTGATGACAGTGTGTGGAGTAAAATTCTCCTAAAAATCACCGTAAGGCATGATGCCAAGAGGTTTACTGCTTTAATAAAATAGAGGGAAGATGCCATTAAAAAAAGAAGGAATGTGCTTAAACCTGTGCATTTTATTTAATTAAATTTTAGCTAATATTAATAATTGTGGTTAATTTAGAGACCTGGCCAATAAAGCAGCATAAGACAATAGAACACCAAGGTTATAACAAATACATCAAAGTACCACAAAGAGTGGATATCAAACAATCAGTTACACAAGAATGTCTGCTTAAAGCTTGGTGGACCAATAACCAGACATATATATATATATATATATACAAATATTACCAGCATAATTTATGTACATACCACCTCTCTCTCTGCATTCACCCGTGATGTATGTTTTGACTCCCCACTGGCACCATTCACTAAGCAGAGGAAACACAAAGTCAGTTATGTAGTTTGTTCAACATAAACTTGGACCTTCCCACCCACAAAAACACCCAGACTGCTGTTGGGTGTCTTTGTGGGTGAGAAGGATAAAAATTTGGGTGTAACTGTGGTCAGATACAGTAGCTCACACACCTGCATTGTTTAAGCAAAAACAAACAGACATTAAATGGAGCTACCCTTTGTGTAGCTTGTGTAGGCGGGCAGACCGCCAGGAGGAAGCTGCTCTCCTGGAGTCATCATGACTCGAACACCCGACGGCTTCCTGGGGACCAGTGGAGGAGGCTGTGCAGACATCTGGTGTGTGTGGGTTTACAGAGAGATTTTTACAGAAAAGTTAAATCAAGACATAAGGGACAGTAAGTGATGAAGTACAGTATTATGGGTATTTCATCTGCAGGAAAAAGCTGACAGTATATCACAGGTTTAAAAGGAAAAATAAACTGGGATCAGTGTAATGTCTGGACACAATCATGGTTCACAACTAGCTAAGTGAGGAATACTGAAATTATGTACAGGAAGTTAAAGTATTCTTAGGATTTTGCTGAAATTACAGAAAAATATTTAATGTTTATAATCTCTTCTGTAATGTTAAGATATTGGAAAAACTTTGAATCAAGCAAATAATTCCCTATGCTTTTATTTCCTTCTCTGAATTGTGCCTCTACCCAAAAAACTGAGTGATGTGCAACAATGCAAAGGAACCAAATAAATGTAATTAGTCCCTGTGTATTGCATTCCTTAATTATACATATTTTTAGAAGCGACAGCTTAGATGTGAATTTGGATAGTAATACTGAAGATTTAGAAAAACTTCACCTGACTAAAACAAGTTGATCAAAAAATGCTCAAAAAAAGTATGAACTGATGATCATAGTAAGCATATGTTAATTGATTGCTCATGATGATGACAGTAAGAATGCAGCTCAGCATTCCATGTGTGTGCAGACGCGCATGTTGGTGTGCATGTCAATGGCAGAATACAGGAAAAACCACTGTCATCAAGATGCATGGTATGCAGCTGAGACAGCCACCAAAACTTGAAACAGAAACTGCACAAGCTCAGTAATAAAGCCCATTCATCAAAAGAATATACCAAGCACTCATGTTTTAGCTTGTTTCTATACTTCTGTAACATTCTGTCTTTGTTGTCCTGCCCTCCTTCCTCCCTTTATTTTTCCTCATCCACATTTTGACAAAAAGGCTAATGATAAATGAACTGTATTGCCCTTTACAAAAACAATAGTGTACACAGTAGAGCCAATGCTTCTCAATTATTATTTTACTGCATATTCTAACTCAAGATAGAGAAGTGAAGTTAGTTCCAAGCGTCCTTTGAGCAAGACATTTCTGACCGAAGACAGCTGACCTTCATTATGACAGGTGCATCTTTCTCTCTCTCTCTCTACATTCACAAAGTTAACACACGTAGTCTCAATACATCACCATACCTTTCAGTGCTGTTGAGTCCAAGGCTCTAGCAGAAGCTAATCCTTGCAACAAGTCATATGTGCGTTGAGCTTAGCTGTTTACACGAGCTATGTCCCACCTTCTTGAGATATGCAGGAACAAGAAAAACGAGTCTGGCCTTCGTCCTGCAGGAAATCTGTCTTGCTTTCACTCTCCTTCTCTGGCACTTTCTGATGCATGCTCCCTCACTCACTCCCTCTCTTTTCACTCTCCCGCCATGTGACAGACATTTTTTTCTCAACAACTGCCTGTGGCTTATGCCAAAAGGCTAATGTGATCTGCATCAGATGCCATTCCAGAAATGTGACGCACTCTTCCTCAAACTCCTCCACCTTGACAGTTTCAGTGAAATCAAGTTTCTTTTGAAACTTCCATACAGGCCCATGTAGGCGCAGCAGTAAATCTCCGGTCTGTGGAACCATGAATAACTACTGAATAAAATGAAATTTATGAAATAAAAAATGAGGATTATAGAGTAAAGACAATTCTTTTGGCTGAGAAATAGCATAGCATACAAAGTCAGAAATTTGAGGGTTAGTGCAAACAAAAGTAGGGAAGATTGTGAAAATATCATTTCAATGACAATAAAATACTTTGTTACAAACAGTAGCAGAAGAGCAGTTACAGACAGGTTTATAGGATGGTAAGGGAGGATGTATGGGTGAGGAAATGGGAAGCTGTGGGCAAATTTTAGGACAGGTGTTGATGTTGATGCAATGTCTACAGTAGGGTTAGACCAATCTCAGTTTACAATATATCAGGGAACTATCTGCCTTTTTTGAATACCAGATATCAGTGTGTCCATGTCTTCCCTCTCTGATACAAAAGATGTATTTCTCTACTTTTTTTTTTAAATATTGTTTGGCAGTATGTCTCTCATCTTTTTATTTTGCATTTGTACATATCCTATTTGTTCATTTTGTTTATTCAAACATTTAATTAAAAAGAGGTTTACTCTAATGATAGAAGTGTTCATTTTTTTATTTTAATGTTTTCAAATTTAAAGATATTGAATATCGGCACAAAATACCAGCTATCAGCAACTTCAGTTAAAAACTAATGTTGGGATCAGGATCAGATATATCAGTCTAGCCCTAGTCTACAGCAAGGGGGTGGGGACCCAACAAGGTTGCTTTCTACCTAACTCAAAATGAGGGAACAACATTAAACTGTAATCATTTTTCCATGGATTAGCTTGAAGCTGTTGGTGCTTAACACCGATCTAAAGTTCCTAGCTGATTCTACTGCCCATTCATCAATGTGTCCGTTAGGCAAACTATGAGAAGTTTCCAGGTGGATCTGTGACAAATTTGATGTAGGTCAGAAATCTTCACTATGACTGTCGGCAAAATTGGCCTAAATCCATTAAGTTAGGTAACACGCTCCCTTTGGGGCACAGGGACAGATTTCAAGCAGGCAGGCACTCTGCTTATGAACAGCGAGTCTTTAAAGGTGTTGGTGAACAGTGACACCAAGTGGCTGTCTCTGACAGTGTCTGACAGTTTTTGGTGAAACTCCAACTGGCCTTACAGCTTTCCTGACGCTTTGCTACAAGCCTCTGTACCATCTCATCTGCAATGAGGTGGGGAATTGGGTCTGAAGTCTGAGGACCATACAAATGTAGGTGCTGCTTCTGTAAAAGTCTTAGGGAACCCTGTCGCTCAAAACAAGAAAGTATCGATGCTGATATTGGAAATGTACACTAGAAGAGTATTCCTGAAATGGCTTTTTCTAGAAGGTTGTCATTGTTGGCCAACTATCTCTCCAATCTAGTAGCTCTTTGTTGAGCTGGCCTTTGTAGAAGTGGCACCTCTCTTAAATTCTCTTCAATTCAATTCTCTTATGGACCTGCTTCCTGCTGTTCCTCAGGTTTGTAAGTTCTTTAGAAGACCATTGGCACTGCTGCACTCCACAATAGCTTTTTTTGATGAGCCAGTTTCCTCTCCAGAAAGATAAAGCAGCAGGTATCAAAATTGTCACTCACAGATCTGTTGGCCTCACAGTTCACTGCTGACATAAGATCCGAGCACTCCAATGGCTTCTATTGAATTTCATTATACTATCAGGAAATGTGAGGTAAGCTGCAGGGTCAGAGGTAGTCCATCTAAAACTGTCAGACACAGTGCCAACCAGCTGGTGTTCACCTTTAAGCACTCGTTGTCCTTAGGCAAAGTACCTATCTATATCTATTGTCCTTGTGCCCAAGACAGCGCATGTTAACTACCTTAATGGCTTTAGGCCAGTTGTGCTGTCATTGAAGACTTCTGACACCAACCTATGTCAAGTTTGTCACTGACTCATCACTCAACCCCCACAGTTCACCTACACACAGTGAGAAAAGAATCTCTTGTGAGGACAACAAACTCCATCTAATCTAATCTACTGGACAAATTTGCAGAGTATACTCAATACTGCACTGTTACAGGAACGCACTGTTTTTCATAGAAATGCACTATCAGCCATGACTGCTGCTACTTTAACCAGGACTTATACATTCAATGTGCAATAATGTTAGAATACTGTCTGCACTGTTTACATAGAAATGCACTGTTACACATAATGCACTAGGATTGCTGCTACATACAACTGAGCAATACTTTTTACTTGTCACTTTACATTTTACACACAATCCTCATCTCATATATGCATATAGTGTTTTAGACACACACACACACACACACACACACACACACACACACACACACACACACACACATATTTCTGTATACAAACACATACACATGCACACACACACAATACACACTTGCAGGCTCAGAGCCAGCTGTGTGAGAGCATGCTGGTCCTCTAATCTGTGGCTTGGTTGGGGCTTCTTCCAGAGTCCCTGGACCTAAAAAGGCCTTGCCTGCCTGGGCTGGAACAGTAACACCCTACACTTAGCCACATGGCGCTAGCTAGCACACACCCTGCTAAACACAGCCAGATGTGTGCGACTGGCAGCAGGGTACAATGTTACTATACTCTCCTCTAGTGATACTAAAAGGAAAAAACAAAAGAAACACTGTTGATTTCCTTCCTCAGGAAGTTGGTTGAGAATCAGCTCCTTTACACGTATTTTCCCAAAATTATCAGCCTTTATCTTAGCAAAACAACCAAACAAGACTCTGCACCTAAATTTGTGAAAAAGCCAAATCCTACAGTGCTGACACATCCACTATTGACACAGCAAAGAGGAGGCGTCAGTGCCGGGTAAAAACCATGTATCTCCAATTTGGGAGATTTTCATGTTTTAACTTGTGGGTTAACAAAGTTCAACAGCCCTTGGGCTATGAAACCTTTTCAAAACAAATTAGATGAACTAAAACTGCACAGTTGTCAGGCTAAGAATAAAAAAAACCAAGGCTGTTTTTCTTAGATCCTGAACAGTTGACTTTCAGAAGATACGTGGTTTTCACCTGACAACAGCAGGAGATTGGGTTTAGCGGTGGCTTAGTGCAGTGGCAGCTGTTTACCAAAGCCTGAAACAGAAGAGAGGTCAAGTCATCTTGTTTTGCCCAGTCCAGTGGCTACGGATTAAAAAAAAAAAAAAGAAAAGAAAAAAAGAAAAAACAAATTCATTTCTTCAGTAAGAATCGTTGGACCCGGCCAAAGTGTGCGGCTTCTGTGACAGCAAAAGTACCGCATCACGGTCCAATTAACCCCGGCCTATCGCTGAGCTCCTCTTGTCTTCAGAGGACCTGGTCAACAACAGATGGTTTTCAGACCTTATGCCCCCCCACCGCCCTCACCACCATGCGCACACACACACACACACACACACTCACACACTTGTCTCCTTGCTCTGCCTGCTCTGCCGTCCCCATCTGATGCTGCTCCTCAGGCTGAGGGGAGGGAAGAAAGAAAAAAGAGGAGGAAGGGGCAAAAGGGAGGATGAGAGGAGGAACTGGCTACTTTGTACAAGACCAGAGAGGACTGACATTTAGGTATGTTTGCTGAAAGGAAAGGGAAGGAAAGGAAAGGACAAGAAAGGACAGGAAAAGAAAGGAAAGAAAAGGAAAGGAAAGGACAGGAGAGGAAAGGAAAGAAAAGTAAAGGACAAGACAAGAAAGGAACGGAAAGGAAAGAAAGGAAAGGGAAGAGAGGGGAAGGAAAGGACAGGACAGAAAATGTAAGGAAAGAAAAGGAATCAAAAGGAAAGAAAAGGAAAGCAAAGGAAAGGAAACGACAGGACAGGAAAGGAAAGGACAGGGTAGGAAACTAAAGGAAAGGAAAGGAAAAGAAAGGAAAGGAGAGGAGATGGGAGGGCAGAGGATGGAGAGGGTGGGAGAAAGAGAAGTGGAAGAAAGGCAGATATGCACAGGTGTGGCTGGACTTTAGGGTCAAGGAAAAG
>OMKZ01014664.1:0-31342 GCA_900302535.1 Neoniphon sammara
ATCAGACACAGTCCTGACACAGTGGTCAGCTGCAGATGTGGACATTGGTGCAACAAGCATGTATGAACACATGCACAAGCACAGATACACAGCTTACACCATGATCAGCCACACACCACAATTCAAGGGACAGTTACAAAGAAATTAACAATATCGTGTGGTTTCTGACCAATGGCTGGGCAATTTATCGATATAATATCCATATTGTGATACAAGACACTATATATTGTTTAGGATTTTGGATATCGTAATATCATGATATGAGCTTAAGTGTAGTCCTTTCTGGGTTTAAAGGTTTTAAGGCTGCATTAGGTTTGGTTTTATTTATTCGCACAACAGAAATAATACAAGAAAGGAAAGTGATTGACTCTGCAGGTGAAATTACAAAACTGCTGAAGGCTTACAAAGGTATCTAACCTATAAGACACACAATAAAATAGCAAAACTCCAATGACATAGCAGTAAGGGGATGCAATTTTCTAAACTTGGACTGTTGTAGCTGTTTTATGATGTGCCTCTACCTGCTTGGTCATCAGATCCAGATCAAAAGCACCAACAGTCATCCCTACAATATCTATATCAAGGTATTTAGCGAAAGATATTGTGATGTTTCATTTTGTCCATATCTCCTAGCGCTACCAAAAACAGATGCTGCCCCGGTGGAACAACCTGTAGGACATGAGGGGAGGGAGCCGTACCTCGATGGTGGGGTCGTACTCATCCACAAAGTGGTTCTGGATGAGTTGGATGGTGAGTGCGCTCTTGCCCACGCCTCCAGCTCCCACCACCACCAGCTTATACTCCGTCATCTTCACCGCTGCTGCTGCTGCTGCTGCTCACCGCACACCACCACTGCTGGAAGGGAAAAGGGAGCAGAGAAAAGGGCAGGTTAGCACACTGAAAAAAAAAAATCATTCTCTCTGACATATGCATTGGCAAGCTTGAACGGAGCTACAACAGAGCTCTGACAAGGGCTCAGCTATTCTGTGCCACTGGACTGCCTCAGTGTCTTTCTCCTCACATGGCTTACACTGTGTATGTGTGTGTGTTGGGGTGGGGGGGGTCTGTACATAGCCAGTGGTACAGACAACACAAACCATACAGCTATTACCATCTCTACCCAGCAGTGAAAAACATTAGTGACGTGTGTGCGCGCGTGCAAGTGTGCGCGCGCATGTGTGTGCAGTGGGGGCTGAGGTTGAGACCCTCAGAGGGGAATGTGAAAAATGTGCTGAAGGTACTCAATGTTCCAATCCTCTCCCGCTCAATGTGAGCAGCAAGAGTGTGTATGAGAGGGAGAGGGAGGGGAACACAGTGGAGAGGGAGGAAGGGAAGGAAAAAAAAAAAAAGAGGAGGCATGACACTGGCAAACTGATCCTCATCACTCAGGCTTCACGTTACTGATGCCTACCTCTGAGCCCGCTGTGTATTTACACCAGAGCACGAGGTGAGCGCTGCATCTGAGAGAGTGGAAAAATAAAAATAGTCTCTCTTTACCAAATTTATGAGCAATGCTGAGAAGACAGCAAACGGAAAGATTTCAAGTGAGTAAAGCATGAAAAAAAGTTTGATATCATTCTTAAAAAGAACCTGTATTCACTTCCCCTATTTAGAAAGAGCCAGATGAATCTGACAATTGCTAATAAAGCAAGTTTGCGTAGTTTCCTTCCACAAGGGTCAGTCCACGGGGGAAACAGAACAAGAGGGCTAAAAGAGGATTTTATGACTCCAGGTGTGTCTCCAGTTGCCCCCAATGGACCCACTGAACCCAGTTAATAGGTCTAGTCAATATTACAGGGCTGCCATGGCCATAAATCAAGGGTGCATTATTAAAGAAGCACATCGGTCTCTTGACAAAACGGCACTTAGATCCATTTCACACACGGCTAAACTTACTTACACTTTCCAGGTAAACCCCAACTTTGCTTGAATTTCCGGACATACTGGGTATTTGAAAACAGAATAGTAGGAGGAAAACATTTGTAAAGAAAAAAAAATGAGATAGCAGCTAAAATTCAAACTGTTTTTCCAAAGGGGAAGTACATGCAAAACTTGTGCTCAATTATCCAATGCATACTGGATAATTTAGCCAGTGCAAAAGACATTTTGTTTTTTACCTTTGGATGTTTATTTGGAATTCGTAGTTGTGCTGGGAGGGCAAAGCAACAATTTATGTAAAGCAACCTTAAAATCCTTTTAGCTGTGAGGTGCTTTGCTGAATATACACAGTGTAACTCTGCTAAAGCATGTTGTAAACTCACACCTTAACTAACGGATTGATTCAGCGACAGATAGCAGAACGCAGGGAGAGAGCAGAGAGACGGGCGGAGATCAGTAATGAAGAAGAATCACCAGTAATCCAGATTTTACCACAGCGATTCGGTTACCATGCAACACACACATGCATGCATGCTGCTGGTGTGTCAGGCATGCTCAATAAATGTGGGAGATTTGGAGTAAAGTAAGCTTGTGTTGACTGTGCTGTCACAGTGTCAAATATCGAGTCAGCTGGAACCATGCATGCATATGTGCGCCTAGACACCAGCAAACACACACACACACACACAGAGACACTGACATCACCACCACCGCTCTCCTGGCCAGTGAAATTCCAGGGGAGGTGAGTCAACAGGCAGAGAAGGGAGTCATATGGGTGTTGACGGTAAAGACAGTGGCAGCAGTGGGGAAGACGCATTTGTGACTCAGCTTACGGCTAATTAATCACAACACTTTTTAAAGTGTGAATGACCTGACGGCCCACTGGTCTATGATAAGACATGATAGCACATGAGTCAAAGAGGTAAGAAACGGTGAATCGTGGCTGTTTTTTTTTTTTTTTTGTGAGATCAAATCAAATGCAAGCGTCAACAAACCTGGGACTACCCACAAGACAATTCTGCTGACGGCCCATGGCAACTGCAGGACCCTCCCTTGGTTACAAGCCCCAGTTTGACATCATACAGAAGACAATGAGTAGTCAGCTGATGTTATCAGAGTGATGTCACCGGTATTGACAGAGCTCAGAAGAAAAATCACTGGGGATCCCTGTACCTCCCCATGATACAGTGGCCTAGAGAATTTTTCCATATGCAGGCAAAGTTCACTTTCACTTTCTCTTTTACAGCAGTAATGAAGAAGTCGTCATTTCCCACCTCAAAAATAAACTCTTTGAATTATAAATAAAATATCCTCCCTCAAACCCAAAGCAATATATTTTGTACTGTATTTTCCTGTTTTCTTTCGTTTCAAATCACACTGTGCGGTATTCACTTGTATGAAATGTGCTACAGAAATCTGAATTGGAAAAAAAGAAATGAATTAAACAGACAGTAAAGCTGCTTTCTCAGTGGCTACAATGATATTCAAATCCTTTGACGGAGAGGTCAGCAAGCTAAGCCATCTCTCCTTTCACCATAAAATTAGAGCACACAGCCAATATGCAGTAATGACATTAGTGACAGGATTCTATTATCCTCGTGTGGCCCTGTTATCTGCATCTGCCCCACCCCGACACCCAGGCGACACACACTCTGCAATCACTTTCTAACAGACTTAACATTTCTTTCTCTTGAAACAGGGGTGTCAACCATTTGTTATGGTAGGCCAAGAGCCTGTGAAATTTCATTCCAACCAAAGATTAAACCTAGGGATATCACAATAATTGTTACTTGGGTACCAAGTCAATATCAAAACTTAGAAAACAATACCAATACTTGTATTTTCAGTATTGACACAACTTGATACGCCTTCTATAACTCTGTGCTTTTATTCAAATGTAGGGTTAAGCATAGCCTATACATTTAAAAAGCACAACATTTAAAAGTTGCAGTCATGCATACAAGACTATAAATCAATGTGAGAGCACACAGTCATACCATTGCAGCCCATTTACTGTTACAAGAAGACATGTTACACAGGTCCTCTAATTTGAAATTTGTTTGGCTGCTTTGTTTTCTGCTTGAAGGCTACAGGCCGGTATTGCACTTGTAACCGGGTGTTCTTATTGTAATGTAGCCCACATGTTTAAATACTTGAAACACATACATTTTCTGTTTCCTTTTTTAAATCAACAGCTGTGTGAGGTTTCTGTCTCTGTCATGGTGTCAAATCAGCATCGAGTGTAATGTGGAATTTCACTGGCGCTGGTATCATGACATCACTACACCAGGTGATTTCCCTGGTAAACACACCTTCACCCGGACAGGAGGAACTAATCAGTGAAATCTCCTGGATTTGTGTTTGGCCGGACTGAACGACCTGCAGCCACACGGTTTGACACCCCCAGTCCGAAAAGGATTGTTTTCTCATGGTTGGCGGCTCAGACCTAGCTTTTGCTTTCAGATCTGTAAAGAGCAATGGTGCGTAGGGTGGAACGATGGTGCGCGGAGTGGAACAAAGTCACACGGGGTTAAATATCTCAACACGCTCGTTGACAGCGTCTCGTTGCACTCCGTGTTCCTTGTGAAGTGGGTTAAACGTCGAGATAACTAACCTGTAACACCTGCTGCAGGGTGTTATCAGCCTGTCATGGTTTTATGTGCGCCAGAATTCATGTGTGCCGTTTTACCTTCTGCGGGGCACAAACTGTCATCACTCGCATAAAGACCGAATAGAGAGGAGAGAAAAGAGAGCAGCTCCGTGTAGTCCTGCTACTCCAAATCCTCTCACACTGAACAGCGGTTAACATCAACGCTTTGGCTGGCCTGAGTGGAACACTTAGGGCTGTAACACATGCACACCCCCTCTCTCTTGTGCTCTCTCACACACACACATGCACACACACACACATGCACAGATGAAGTGTTCCTTTACTTGTGGAGAGGAGTAACAGGTGACATCAACATGGCCCCTGGACAGTTTGATGAGAGCACAATGCACAGAGCGTCCAGAGAAAACTCCCCATACAAGGGTAATGCCGAGGCAGGGAGTCAAAAGCAACAGACACACTCCAAGAAACTCCTATATTTGTCCCTGGGCGAGGTGCTGTATTAATAGAATCAGCATGCACCTCTGTCAGAGCCTCTGTTTGTGATTTGTGTGTCTGTGTGTGTGTGTGACTGTGTCGATGAGGTAGCAGACTCGCTGATGTGCAGAAGGTTGGCTCACTGATGTTAATGATTGATGGAAACACCGACTTGTTGCTCACTTGCTGACAGAAGACACACTCACTTATACACACACACACTCTCACACACGATGCTGCAGCACATCCAGTAAGCCATCTCTCGCCTTAATGGAACAGGTAGCTCTCCACGCCATCACCAATATCAACAGTGGCCTCCTTGTAAAAACACTCTGACTGCTATAATTCTCTGGCACAACAGGAAGGGAATTACCCTGACCCTTCAATCTTGTGGCCAAACATTTAGCTTCCTTTTCCCTCACTGTAAATAAATCAACCTGGTCCATGGCGCAGCTCGCCCTGGCTGGAGCACAGAGACCACGCAGGAGCCGCAGAGCTAGCTCCGCTCCCCTTAAGTCTCCTCTAGCTGAATAAACAGTAGCTGTGCGCAGAGGAGAGACTTTATGCAGGGCAGACACAGATGCTGGCACAGGCGGAGACCTTCACTGGCTGGAGACACTGTAGGCTACAAGCTTAAGACAGGGCAAGGATTCACACTCGGGCTCTTTTGGTTGAGGTGGGACTATATTTTGGCAGCGACAGCATAAAAAATAAATAAATAAAAATAAGGCAATTCATAGCCACATCACTGGGATGAGAAAATGGGTTTTATTTGATCCATTCCAGAGCATCACTGCACTGATTTAAAGATGAGATTAATTATGAGATTAATCTACATGTTATTCCCAGTCCAGGCTGGCATGGTGCAAAGGCATGGGGGGGAGGGGAAGGGAAGGACAGGTATGCTAGTTTTTAGATTTTAGGCTTCAGAGACAGCCATACTCCTTCCCTCATCGTCCTCTTCTGTGACCTTCTACACTGTTTTGCTTTATTAAACCCCCGCCTTACCCTTAAAGGACCATGCTGTTTCTATTTTGACTTTTGACAAATATCAGTTCATAAGTGTGTACAGAATATGTTTTGGTAGCTTACAAATCAAAGCAAATTTAATCCAATTCACTCCCATTCATGTTAAAAAATAATAATAAAAAAATGAAATACTATGCTAATTCCATCTGGTGGATACTTGGCCAGCATGTCGGTTCACTAAAATGTCTGTTTCTGTATTATGATCCCTTAAAATTCAAACATTAATACCAGATATGTTCCACAAAACTTCAGGGTCCACATGTTGGTCCACATTTTACTCCATTAAAATTTTGCCAATTATCACCAAATGTGTTCCGTGGTCAAATCTCAAAGAGGTTTTTGGGTGCACTTTTTAACTCCAACTTTCAGCCAATCGCTAGCCTCCACTGTACTTGGGTTCCACCCTCCGAGATGTCAATCAAAAGCACTCACAACAAAGCTGAAGAGAACTGTCGAGCGGAATTTAAATGTACGGCGGAGAAAGTGGTTTCAAGTGTGCAAATTTTTATGGGTTTCCGGAAATTTCAGCTACAGTACATGCTGACAAAGTATGAAAAAGATGGAATTATCTAGGTGTAGCAACTTTAAAGTTTCACAGAGCAGGTTTCCACATTTTTTTGAACATGAATGGAAGTGAACTGGGGTAAGTTAGCCTTGACTTCTAAACTACCAAAGAGCACATTCTATACACAATTACGCAAGCAATATTTGTGATGGATATATACGATCACAACATTGACTAGAAGTTAAAATAATGTCGCTTTTAGTAATCTGACATTGACCGCCCCATTCAGCCTGAATTGACGTGAGTCATGTATGAGTCCACCATGACAATATACAATGCTGTATGAGACATCGGCAGTCTGACTACACACACTCACACACACTACCAAAAACATCAATCACACATTAACATCAGCCTTACCGTCCGAGTCTGTCAATACAGTGAAAAGGGCAAGAGGGGAGAGTGCAGAACTGCATTGAGATTTAGAGTTATGAATAAAACACTTATGAGAATGAAAGCTGCACTCTGACACACACTCATACACACGTCTCTTGATTTTCACACACTGGGCTACAATGTGCCTCTTAAATAACCACATCTTAACATGCGCACCTGCCAAACGACTGAAATTTACAGCCTAATACACAATTCAAAACAGCCTAGGCTTGCTACTTGGAGATGCGAGGGGGGAAACAGACAGCCGTGCCATCTCTTCTCAAACTAGGCCATGTCAGCGGCTGATTAATAATCCACACATACATATGGAAATGAATAACAAAATTAATCTTTGATAGAGTTGCTGTCATTTCGTCGGAGCCACTTGTTGTCAGGGGAGGTTTGCACTGAGCTGAGTCTGTGTACAGACAGAATGGCGAGATGAAGAAACAACCACATGGGATCAAGATCTGCCTTTCAGGTTTATCTTTTGATAGTCTTCTTATGCATTTTATCCACTGACAGGGACGCAGCACAGCAACTGTTTTCTCCAAGTCACCCTGCTTGTCCTGTCCCTGAAGCGGCGCCATGCACAGCAGCCATACCCTCTTCTGCTCTGTCCTGACTGTCATATTGTACAGTAATTAGTGTCAGAGCACCGTGAGCCTCAACAAGAGTCCTAATTAGTCCCAGAAGTACAACATTTGTCCCCATTTGCACATGCAGACACACTCGTGAGTACACACAGCTCCATGAAGATACAAAACAAACAAAATGTGCTCTATTTTATCTTTTGCTCAAAGTACAGCTTCATGTTGGGCTAATTTGAGAAGCCAAGAATCCTGTCGCAACAATTTCAGGAGATTCACATACCAGGATAACAAGTTAGAAAATAAAGGAGGGATCCTACTAGCACTGTACATGACTGAGGGACAGGCTACAGCTGCAGTGCTGTCTATGAGCTCTGGACCTGCTCCATTCCCCGGTCCACAAAATCCGTGCGTGGCTGCACCCTTTCACTCAAGGAGCACTATATGTCTGTGTTTAGGGTTATTTATAGCTTGCCACCTCCAGCCTGGGAAATTAACAGTTCGTTTTGAAACCCTAGAGCCCTGCCTGGACCAAGAGGATAATCTTACATGACAGCTTACTGAGGGTGCGAGCACAGAGCAGCAAGAGGGGTGATGGGAGAAGGGTGGCTTGAGGCGAGGGAGGGAAGAAGGCTACTCTTTCTTTCCATACACCAAGGGCATAGCAAACCGCAGGAGGGAGGGCTTGACCAGGAAACAAACAAAACAAAAAAAAAATCAAGACCCTTAAAGCCAATATTTTCTCTGCTAATCCAGCTGTGTAGCTGGGTTATCCTCAGAACGCTTGATTACGGTTGAGACAACTTGCTTAATTTCATTCCTGTCTCAGGGATATCACAGACCAGCCTCCCTTAACCTGGAAAACAATCCCATCGCTTCAAAAGACAGCGCACTTTGTAAGTAGGGCACAAGAATGGCCATCTTTCTCCACATGCATTCTGTTCTCCATTAAAGCGCTTAATTGGTTAAAGGATCCATACTGGCAGAGCCACAAGCCCACTGCTGGGATAATAGATTTTTAATGGAGCGATGATGGTAAGGAGAACCTCTCCAGGGATGTATCACGGTCGAACACTGAGAGTCCAAGACCCATCTTGGAGCCTCTATGGCCGACCTCCCCCTTCCAGCGCTCACCAATGACATCATCCTCCTAAATGGCATCCAAACATCGGTGTTGACAGGCAGCTGAGGAATCACTATTCTACCCTCCCAGAACAACACAAGAAAGTGAGGGCTTAGCACAACACAGAATCATATACTCTTATCAGTTAATTCATTTATCAATCTGGTTATCAAGAGGAAGTGGATGGTAGCTGTAACTCCTTTAGATTCATAGGACTTCCATATAATAATTATCCATGGGATTCCTCCTCTGGAAAAGGGAGGCACAGAAAGCACCATGACTAGATTATATGACACGAATGAACACAAGTTTGCACAGAGAATCTTCAGCAAAAACCATTAATAAACACTTGCTAATTGTCATAAAGACATAGATATAGAGAGTGTGCATGTATTAATGTGGATCTGTGTTTGTATGCATGCTTAAAGCAGCAGCTCTTGAAGGCACCGGAGTCCAAGTGACCTTTTCCCTACTGGGTCATCCTTTCAGCTTTTCGGGCAGGGTGAGATGGTGGAGGCAGCAGCGGAGATGAAAAGGCCAGCTGACCTCCACACAAAGGACTGCCAGTTAGAGTGGCCATGAGGCTCATCAGACACCAAAGACCTCTAAATTCATCAGTGGTCTTCTTGCAGTCAGAGAACTGGATGATTAATCTGCCCTATTCTCTCTTACCGTGTGTCTGTGTGTCGATATACACATGTAAAAGCACTCTGCACAGAAAGCATCTTGTGAGGTGCGTGCACAAAGCTGCTGGTGATCCTGTGGAAGATCCTGCCAAGTTTCAGTCAGCTCTCCAAAATACACAAAAAACAATCCAACCTCCTGCTTTATCAGCATTCACTTAACAACCCAACATCATGGAACACAGGCTCAACTTACGACACCCTTGAACAAAGACCATGTCTAGTCAGCACTACAGCAGCACTTAACATCTGGAGGGCCATCCTTAAAATCTGTGTACCAATATGTCCAAAAGCCTTTCCCAAGCCCTATTTCAGCCTTGGATACACACTACCTGCACACATAACTGAAAACTCAATAAACTGAGGCAAATGATTGACTTTTCTTTTGCAAAATGTGATGCTGGTGTCCAGAAGAAGCTCTCTCACACTAGGCATGCTGTTGAGCAGAAGTCAGTCTACAGCTGTTCAGAGAAAGGGACAAGAGATTAACATCACACTTCTGTCATTGGCTGGAACGTGTCCAGGTGGTCACCAGCTGCCTCAAATCTTGACTCAGACACTGAAACCTACAGACACTGATTTCAAATTCTCTGATCTGACACTGGACCTCTTGATTTAAAATCATTTTGAGGGACAATAATCACATATTTAGAAAAGATGCTTTTGTCAGCAGCAGGGGGGTAGTGGTAAATAAAAAGTTAGGTAGCCCATCCAGTCTTTCATAATCACCAATACAGCCTGCACAAAATGCAATTCCATTTTCAAAAAAGCTATTTCTGTTTTGTATCCTCAAATGACCCCATCTTCACGTCAGCTTGGAACTGCTTGGCATGATGTTTACTTTGGATTCTGTCATTTATGTCAGCCTAAGGTGGTTAAAATATATTCCATAAATAATAAAATGGGCAAACAGTTTGGGTTGATTTACCCTCCTTTGCAACCCTGGCTGGTTTTGTGCACGTTTTTCCTTTTCAACTTAGTGCACAAGTTTAACAAGCGGCTCCTAGAATAAAATTCATTCCAAGTCAGCCTTCCAAACGCCTTGTAATGGAATGTAACTTCCGCAGTGCTACATTCAGTTTTCACTCAGTGTGACGGGGCGTCACCCTAGTCTGTGCGGCCACTATCGTCAATAGCCTTCTGGTCTAGTTTGTCTCCACAATGTTAACACTACAGGCCACAGAATATAAATTCCGCACGACGTGAGAATTTAAATGCATTCGATTTCTTCTTCAAAATGAGCAGGGGTGGGGAAAAAATCCACAGCAGTCTGTCCCTCCTTGGCCAAGTTTTGAACACCCGAACTCAAGGGGGATTGTTTATCCTATCAGGCTGAAATATAAAGCTTGATGATGAACTAGGCTGTGCGTAAAATCCCCCAAAACTGGCAAACCCTTAGCCAAGACTAAAAGCAAGACACATAAAATAAAGCTCGCCGGGCATGAATTAAAATGTACGTTGACGCTGGTGCGCTATCTTCATTGATCACCAAAATGCACAAGGCGTTTTTAAGCGGACCTATCATTAGACAATAACAGAAAACAGTCACTGCTTTAAGTATAGACGGACATATTTCGCACACACAGGAATGTGCACTGCATACTTACAACAAGCAGAGATCTAATTAGCGACAACAGCGACGTGTTCGTCTACCGGGAAAAGAAAAATATTTCAACTCAATTGCTTCTCAGCCTCAGTCAGATGAAATCAATTATTCTTGGTCTGGTTGTCGCCGTCGTCAGATATCCGCACCTTTATTCTCCTCCCAGAAACTGTTTGGTTTTCAGTAAAAATGCAGCAATGCATTCATTCGGTCTGGGTAAAGTGAGCCCGCGTTGAACAATGTGCTTCCAGAGAGAGAGAGAGGATGAGGAGTGTTGAGCCCACGCCCAGCTCTATCAAACATAGAACCGCCCCGGTTACCATGCATGTTACTGCTGCGTTTACCAGCAGTCGGAAATGTGGCAATTAGGATGTAAGTGCACATGAACGACGCCAGCAAAGTGATAAATATGACTGGGATTACCGTGTTGACAAGATGCGACGTTTAGGCAACAGAGAGCGTAGAAGCCGTGTCAACACCAGACTGTAAAAATTATGTGTATTGTTATTATATGTTATTATTCGGCATTCTACAGACCTCTAATTAATTAGTTTTCATGTATGTTTCAAGTCTTTGTTTAATAATTATTTAAAACATTAGGCCTGGTAGTCTCATCTTTTTGACAAATGACGATATTAAGAATAGCAATTAGGGCAGCAAATTAGCTAGGATAGATGGATATTTGCTCCTCTTCATTGTGCCATTACAAAAAGTAGCTCTGTGTCACTTGAGCTGCCTCCTAAAAACGACTTTTATTACAGGGTTTTCTTATTATATTTCCAACTAAAAGAGTTTCATTGCATACCTCGGAAATTGGGAGCTTACAACGAGTACTTGAACGCAGCATCTGATCACCGGGGGCGTGTCGAGACTATTTCAAATAAAATTTTAAATAATAGTACAGTAATATTAGTAGTGTAGCAGGGTAACTGTAGGTTAAATTTAGCATGGTAGTGAGTACTCAACTGAGACAGTATAGCCAATCAAATGTGTCATTTATTTACAAAACAAATACAGAATTCAGTGAAATGTAAACAAATGACAACATTTCTGTTCAGTTTCCCCTATTAGTTGTGTTTAAGCTGGAGGGGGCAGAGTTTATTTGATTGGTTATTTATCCGTTGTTTTTGGTTTTGAGAATGTACACTACATATCCCAGGGCGCCAAGCGTCTCTCAGCGCCGTATCCAGGAAGTGGTCTGCAGTTGTCAACCAAACTTTTGCCTGTGTGCCATGCAAAGTGCACTCGATGTGAATATGTATGGATTAAATATTTAGACTGCAGTTTCCCGCACCGGACAAATTACCCTCAAAGTCAAGGTACGGATAATATAATATATGTTTCCGTTGAAAGTAAATATCGTTGAAATTACCTAGGACTCTGAAATATTAACTCCTTTTCCCCTTGCTTCATGTAAACATCAGCAGCCATATCACATTCAACCAAAGCTGACACAAAAACAGTACAGTGGAGATAGCTAGCTAGGTCTCCTCTAACCAAACGTGATCAGTTTCTCTGCTGAATATCCACTTCACCTTGTTGGCAAAATAATTTGCTGTTATCATGAATGTAACTGTGGTGTGAAAGGTGGGGGAGGGGAGGTCTGAGAGTCTGGGGGGTTCACTTCAAGAAAACTTTTTGTCAAGAAAAATAAATAAATAAATAAATAATTAAAAAATGTTGCATTTTTACACAGCCTTACTTGATTCAGGGTAGACTAAACTAGCTCACTGAAATATGATATACGGTATGATACGCTTACATGTGTTAACGTGGTTAGGTGTCAACATTGAGCTTGGTTACATTTCTGTTATGTGTTACCTTAATTACAGTTCAAGACAGCTGTTTTTTTCTATCCCCGAAAGTGGTTAAAGATACAGAGGTTACCTTTGCTGTCACTTTAGTAATGTTTCAAAGGCTTTGTCCTGTTACCAGGGTTTTCAGTCCAGTCCCCAGGGACCCACAGACATTCCACATACCTGTTTTTCAGTCAAGGCTTTGCTGAGTCATTGACTGATTACAGTTTGCTAGGCCAAATCTGATCTAAACTGAACAATTTGTGGGCGTCCCTAAGGACTGGATTGAAAACCCTGTCCTATTACATTGTCACGGTAAAGCATATATCCATACATATAGCTGTAGTATTCAGGACTGACAGAACAATGTGATAGCTCTTAATATTTTACATTCTCTAGCACAACACACAGAGTTAACAAAAAGTGATGAAAAATGGCAGTGACAAAATACCAACTTTCAGAAGTGAAAGGGACAGCCCCCCTACCCTCACCCTCGTGGAGAATACAAAAAATGGGAGGGACCAAACGGCAACTTTCAGAAGCTCATTGTACTTTCTTGTCCCAAAGGTTGACAGTGGGGTCAGAAAGCGCTTTCAGAAGTGAAAGGGGCATCTCCCCCACCCATGGTCATTTTTCATTTCAGGTAACAGTGAGAGATGAGTTGCTGTCATGGGTCTGTGCCTCAGGTCCGGCCTGGTACAGCTCGGGTTGTGGTGACTGAGCTGAGTGGATCAGGCCACCTGAACCCAACTCCTGCCACGAGAGGATGTGAGGACTCTGAAACTGTGGTGGAGCCTTACCTTTCTCCAGAAAAACTGGTAAGGACATAGAGCTGTCAGTGTTCATCCCACTGATAAAGCCTATATGTTCTCCCTTGTTTTTGTGGTTAAATTATGAACATGGGCTAGGCTTTTACTTCAGCTATGCTCTAGTCAGGTTAGCCTCTGTGATAGCCATTACATCTGGGATTACTTGTGGTCTATGAAAGCAATGTGAAATCACTGTGTGTGGTATTATGTTTTATAGTTATTTCCGTTTTAGTGTATTTTACAGCAGGGGTTCCCAGACTTTTTTCCTAACAAGGACTCCACAAATAGATCTGCATTAAACCACAGACCACATTTAGTAAGATTTAAGATGTTTCTCTGTGAAACCTTGCCTAAGGAGATTTTTACTCTTAGATATGACATGGTACAGAATTTTAACTGTATATACTGTAGATTAGGAGATACCAACAGGAGAGAAAGAGAGGAAACTATGAACAAAATAATCATCTCTATAAATGATCTCATTGTATTAGCTTTTATAGAGTGAAAATAGTGAAATTAAACTGTTGTTCATTTTCTGGGGACCACCTGGAACTTCTCCAAGAACCCCTGGGGGTCCCTGGATCCACTCTGGGAACCCCTGGTTTATAGCAAATGCTGGGGCGTTTACCTTTTTTCATTAAGTTGGAGGCTGGGCTTGAGGAATGAGTGGCACACTGAGCATGCCATCACAGATACAAGATGAAACACCTCTGCCTCCTGTCTGTCATTATGTCTATATCACAATAAGACAACTCCATTATTCTTGTTTAAGCTGGTGCCTGACTCCTTTATGAAAAGTAAGTGGGGAAGAACGGGGGAATGGTATAAGTTGGCGAAATTAATGACATTTTTCTATACGACAACAGTCAAAAATGATTTATTTGTCTGGCTTGTGTAAATCACTGTGTGTTCTGGCCATACTCTGTGGTAATGTTGAGGTTTTACAGGGATGTTGGTCTCAGCCAGGGAACGGGGGAGACAGCTGGATGCATGGAGGGAGATCAGGCCATTAAGCTACTGGGGATCTGTGTGATTTATCTGTGGTGCATGTGCATCGCTCTGATTATACTGAGCCAAAAGGCATGCAGTGCGAAACAATTCCCATCCATAATCAGCTGTGGTGTTAGTGTCGAGCAGGCTGTAGCTTTCATAGGCAGGCAGCACACTACAAAATCTGTCAAGTGAATTGCTCGCGCCTTTTATCCCATGAGCACAATTTGTGCAGAACATTGTTTCAAGGTGAGGTGGAAAGACAGATTGGTGTCATACGCTTCACATTATTCCCTATGTGGAAGTCTTAGGAACAGGGTTTATGTGAAACGTTGCATGATGTATCAAAGCATTGCTTCAGTGTGGAACTGTGAGATTGAAAGAAGACAATATGTAGGCCAAAACCACAGTAAGGATCAGCTGGTAGACTGTGTTTGAAGCTCTCTCCTGTCCCTCCCAGGCATCCCTGTGTGGAGCGCAGGATCTCTCCCAGGTGACGTCGCTGGAGATCTGCGTCGACACTCGAGAAAACTCACTGGGTAACTTTGGTAAGAGATAATCATGCAGTTGAGATTCACACATCCAGGTCTCCGGAAATTAAAGTCATGACTTAGTCTATGTCAGCCCCTGTTACAAATAGCTAGTCCAAAAAACATCAATATAGCTGAATACTGCAATATTTTTGCAATACTGTATTGATTCTCTAGTCCCTTGTATTGATATGTATTGTTTATACACTTTATTTTCATATTTTCACACCATCAATACTATACTGTTTAAGTAACTGCACTGTGCTGATTCTGATTTAATAAATTAGAATGGAAATTTTGAATTAAATTGTTTTGAGTCAGTTTGTTATCCAAATTATCATGTAAAATGTTGTATATTTTCATTAGTCTACCCAAATTTTATGCAGTAGGTTCTGTTTTAAGTTCTTATTAATTCACTTACAGTCAATTCTGTAGAGTATTGCAGTGTAGTGTGATACAAATCGTATTGTGACCCATGTATTGTGAGGTCCTTGCCAATACCAAGCCCTGCTAAAACACAGGCTCTTGGCTCAATTTTTGTCATTGTTACTGCCTTTATTATATATATATCCAGTGTGGCTCATTTGAACCCTCTGCCCTGTTTGGTCACATCCGGTGTAAATTTTATGAGATTAAAGTGTGAGAACTTTACAAAACTGAAAGACTCACACTAATGGATGATGAATTCACAGTCTTAATACAGATAATGTATTATGACTAGGGCTAAGGCTGGGCGATACTACAAAATACGCTTATTGTCTTAAAGTAGAATCATATCATGATCGTGTGGTGATTTTGGGATATCATGACACATAATTATACTTTCTAAACTGATGAACTGATGATGATTCAAAAATCTATAAAATTAGGTATGAAACATTTTAAGGATTATTATTTGAGCTTTGTTTGGCACCACCCTTAACATCATTTGGTTCAAAGGGAAGAACATCAATTTGATTATTGAACATGTGATTTTGCATATTTGAGTAATATTATGATCAGTACCGAACGGCAAAAGCGTTCCGGTGACGCTCACAAAGCAAGAGTAGTAGATTTCCTCTCGGGTTTTCCTACCACAGTGTAAGCTGATTGAGCTGATAATGGCATAGGAACATTTCCATCATGCTTACCTTTGTCCTCTAAAAATCCTAGATTGCACAACAAGTGTGGGCATGATGGAGCATTGTCTGTGCATGGGTGAATCACACCCCACCATGGTTGGTTGTGCTCCTTTTAGCGAATGGAGTTTAAAGCCCTGATGAGGTGTGGCTGAAAGTGAAACAGGCAGCCAGTCAAGTAATCACCCTGCTGTGATGTGAAGGAGAGAGATGGCTTTCTTTATCTGATTATCTTGTAGGTGCCTACTTGCCCAAGCTGGTGCAGCTCAAAATGAACAACAGCATGATCATGTCAGTAAGGTAAGCGTGAAGTCACACAATGCAACCATTATCTTCCTGTTTTTTTCTCTCTGGTCTGTATTCCTCTTGAAAAGTAACCCCCCTCCCCACCCACGCACCCGCGCACAAACACGTAATCTTGATGTTAGCTCATGGAATAATACAGAAAGCAAACCAGCTGCAAATGCTGAAACTGAAAGTGAAATCCTTTCTTGACTAAAACTGATGTTTGTGCTATTGATACACACACTTCTTCTCATGCTATGACCCAGTTGATATTCATGATGTGTTGAAGAGAACAAAGCAGCAGGTCCAAAGCATGTAGCTTGCCCATCTTTCCACAAAGAGAGCTGTAATTGGAACCAGAGCAGTGATGGACCCATGGGGATTACTGTCTGTCATGTTTCAGACCGGCCACATTCACGCAGGGAGACGCCCTTTAGCGAGAGGCTGGGGATGCATTTAAATGATTGTGTTTTAAAGCAGAGAGGGTGGTCAGAGCTCATCGGGATCTGTGGACCGATGGGAGGCTGTGGTATGTTTGTAGTGTAGGTCCAGGGCTCTGCTCCACTTCCGCTACAGCAGGCCAGGAGGGGCTTGAAACTGGAAGACTTTCTGTTCGGAAGATGCATGTTGGAGCTTGTAAATCAGAGATGTGCATCACCGTTTCGAGTTAGGATCCATCTGGAAAACGGGCTCACCTGCCCGCCTCACAACAGGATGCAGAGGAGTTTGTGGCATCTCAGCTTTCAGTGTCGTCAGTTTGGACAGTTTGCGGAAATAACAGGGAATAGGCACGTCCTCTCCTGGATCATCCTATCAGTTTTGATTGCAGCCACAGCTGTGTCATCCATATCGGACAGAAGGGAAGCAATAAACCTCCAGAATGGGACACACAAGTGCACACACACACACACATACACGCACACAGATTGTGAACTGTTCTTATAACACAAGTGGAGAATTGTTACAGAATGATAGGGAAGATATCTGCCACACCCGAGAGGAGCAGAGAAGGGCCAGCCGGACGTGCACAGCCTCTGATAGTTTCCTGCTCTGGGCTGTGGGGGCTATAGCGGTGAGCGCGTCATGGGGCTGTAGATACACTGACTGAGGCTCCTTAGGAAGGTTCAGAGGAGGAAGGAGAAGTATTAGGCAGAAGGGAAGCCTGCTTATGGGAGAAAAGGGAGTCTCTGGCTGCAATGGCCAAGGGACTCAATTGCCTTTTCTGTGATTTATGGTGGTGTGAAACTCCCATTCATGCCTCTAAATCAAGTGTGTGTTGTTTTGTCTCCTCAGAGACCTGGGAACCACCCTCTCCCACCTGCAGGTGCTGTGGATGTCTCGCTGCTGTCTGCAAGACCTAGATGGCATTCCTTCTTTCTTTTCTCTCAAGGTAGACCTTAGAGGCTGTAAAGTTGGTTCAATGCAGAAACAAGACCTGGGGCCAGATTCACAAAACCCTCAGGAGAAAACATTCTTCAGTTCTGTCCTGAGTCTATTTTTTTTTAACTTAAGGTTTCAGAAAAGTAGTTTTTTAATTAATTTTTTAAATTAATTTATTTTTAAAGTTTTCTTCATACAATCAAACATTTGTACCTACAAAAAATAAATGGGATTCTTGAGAGCAAAGCTGTAGCGATGAAAAGGTAAACCTCTAAATTAGGGATAGACAGTGATGTGACATGGATGGCTGGGAGAATGCAGGTTTTCATTCCCACCAATCAGTGAAATCATTATTTCACAGATTCAAATTTGTTTTTGGTTTGTATTGTCTTACTTAAACTCTACATAATAGCTGTTCTGAGGCGTTAGGCAGAGAGGGAATGAAACTGGCACTACTGTCATGCTTTTAAAGCCACATTTTAGACGGTTAAGTAGGTCAGTGGTTTTCAGTTATGACACTCAGGATGCAGAGACCTGCTAGTTTTCATTATAGACATCTAAACAGGGCACAGTGTACACCCTGGATGCAATTTGAATGCAATTAACTGCAGCTAACAATCCTGGGAGGACAGGTAAACAGGACTAATGTGGGTCCTAAGGATCAGGGTTCAGTACCACTGAATTAGTGTTGCAGAAAATATGCATAATTTTATGCACTATATCTTACATTTCAAATTTAACATTTTACTAAGTTTAGTTAGCTAGCCATTGGACATTATAAGCATTGTAATTAAAGCTATAGCATTATAACCAAAACAGGTTATAATGTTCTAGCTAGCACACAGAGTGCATTAACATCATGAAATGTACTTGTTTAAAGTACTGAAAATACATTTTTGGTCTTTTATGCTTGTTTACATTGAAGGTAAAAAATAAAAAAACAATAATTTCATAAGAGATGAGATTAATCTTTAAAAACATATGTATTGAGGAATTTCACTTATAAGTATAAGAATTTGTTAAAACGTCTTCTTAAGTTCTTAAGATCAATCTTAAGAGCATTTTTGTGAATCTGGCTTCTGGCATCCATCTGTTTTAAAAGTTGCGCCCCCTTTGTCCCAGTATAACCATTGTTCCATTATGGTCTTCCTGTCTCTCTCTCTCATTGTCCATCTGCTTTGTCTGCCTGCTTTTCTGTCTTTCTGTCTCCTTGTCTGACAATTTCTCTACATCTCTGTCTGGCTGTTACACCTTTCTCTCCCTCTCTCCCTCTCTCTCTCTCTCTCTCTCTCTGCTGTCCTTGTGTCTCTGCACACCCCTCTGTACATCCTGTCCCTGTGTCAGGAGCTGTATGTGGCCTATAACAGTGTGTCGGACCTGAGCCAGGTTAGCATGCTGGAGAACCTACAACTGTTGGATCTGGAAGGGAATGATGTGGATGACCTGGTCCAGGTTCAGTATTTAGGGCTGTGTAGTCAACTTCACACACTCACCCTGGAGGGAAACCCTGTGTGTGAGCGCCCACACCCGACTGCCACCCAGGTATATATGATGGCAAAAAACTGTTTGTACTCAATGATACACATTTCTCACCACCACCTGCAAAAAGAGATGGCACTGGAATATTGAATCACAATATAGGTTTCATATCAAAAAGTTCAAATGCTGGCTTTTGCTTTACAAGACTGATCTGTCTGTCCTTGCCTGGCTCCTTGCCTGTCCTTTCTGTCTCAGCAGACACAGATCTTTTGACAAATCAGCAATGTTCCAGCTGAAATGCAGTAGAGTCGCAGACATCAGTGATAACCAAAATTAGCTACAGAAGTCATGTATCCCTCTGTACTTAAGACTAACATTTTTTTCTGATCAGCAATTGTATCGTCATGAATAATGTGGTGTGGATTGCAGGGAGAGGCTCTGATGAAGAGGCGTGTGTGTCTGTGTGTCTCTGTCTGTTAGTGAGTTCTGTGTGTATGTTTGAGTAAGATGACCCAACCTTTCATTATCAGCTACATTTACATTTTATACATTTAGCATATGCTTTTATTCAGAGAGGCTTGCATTGAGTGAAATAGCAGAATGAACTTATAAATATTCCTACATCACCAACACAATAAAAGCTAAGCAGTCTTATGTTTGGAGCCACAGTGGCCAGAGAGATGTAACAAGATATTTCTATGAGCTTGGAGTAATCATATATGATGGAGAAGTGCTAGGAGATAAGTAAATGAGAAGGAGATAGAACAGATATTCTGTGCTATTCTTTGCTTCAAGATAGTAATAGTGGAGGTAATAGGGTAGGAAAATGTGGGAGAGGGGAATTCAATCCAGGGGGAAAAGAAATATTTCATGAGGACATTTTCAGTGCATGATGGAAGATAGGGAGTGACCCTGCTGTCCTGACTGAAGTCAGGGCAGCAGTGGAAGGTCATTCCACCCTTTTTAAGCTAAGGGAGAGAGGAGCTGAGGATGGGTGGAGCAATGGCCAGGTCACCACAGGGATGGGAAAGCTAATGCTGCGTTTGAGACTGTTGGGAACTGGGAAACTTACCATTTGGAAGTGGGGAGAAATATGGGTGACCAAATGAATGTTGAATTTGTTTCAGTGCTACATCTTTTAATAGCACAAACACAATACCAGTGCTAAAGTGCTACCAGGCAGTTTCAGCGCAGAAGTTAAAACAGTGTCAAGCCATATTGTTTTTATTTTTGGTTTGTACCATTCACCATTCGTATTATTTGTGCCATTCACCTACATTAATAATGCGATACGCCCATGCAATTCACTATGAAATTACATTTCACTGTGATTGCACCTTATATGATTGCATGATTACATGTGACAAATTTGATTGATTGATTGATTGATGAGCATGTCATATTGATTTACATCTACATTACGTCATTGAACTACATGCTGGAGAACTCGAGCTCATTGAAGAATGCCTTGTTTTTGACAAGTTTTTCTGAGTTGGAAGGCTGTTCAAAATAGATTTTTTTTCTATTCAGAGCTAGGCAGTATCCCAGTTCCCAGTTGTCTTGAATGCAGCATAAGCTCACAGTAGCAAAGCACTGAGGCTGGAGTGTTTGATTCAATCACGGCTTGGAGGTACAGGGGTGCAGCGCGCTTAGCAGGCTCTTATAGCAGCATCATGGTTTTGAATTTGATATAAGCAACTAGAGATGGACTGATATATTGGCAGACTATCGGCATTACTCCATATAAGCTTTAAAAGTCAATATCTCTTTCAGTCCAGTATTGTTTTTACTTCAGATTTTTGGCTATGTGTGGGATCTGGATTTTATGGCCTTTATTCTGAAGTGTACCACTTAATAAAATGGTCAAATTAGCAATGGAGTAAAATTAGCATGGTCTTTAGTTTAAAAACACTTAATTATCTTAAGATACGCCTATCTGAAAAGCTGAATCTGTTTTGCACCTGCCTTTGTGCAAACATAGCTGTTATGGGTGGAATATCAATATCAGACTCATATATTGGTGAATCCCTATGAGCATCTGCAGGTTTCCAGTGTAGGGAATGCAGGAGGAGCAGGACACCATAACAGACTCAGGGACACAGGGTTTTAAAGATGCTGCAGGGCCTATAGGGAGAATTCCCGGATCCCAGTTCAGTGGGAGTTGCAGCAGTTCTGACAGGAGCTGAGCAGAGTCCCTGACATGAAAGTGCTGCATTCGGCAGATGTTGTCCTCCTGTAGCTGTGATGGAGACCTTGTTTGACAGTTGGGAGGTTTCTCCTGTGCAAGCAGGCTGCCAGCCCTCATGGGTTTGTCAGATAATGACCAAAAATGCGATTATCGTGTTTTGAGACACGAAAGCATCTGTGTGTTCTTACTACTCTTCAAACACACAGGACAGGACAATGGGAGAGCAGGAGACATCAAAGTAGTCAAACATAACAGCCACACAACTGACAGACATGCTCTTCTGTGGAGACATTATGACATAGACACAATATTTTATTAATGGATTATAGTGCCAGCATATTTTGTGGTACTAATTAACATGATTGTTTATTTGATTTCTGTGAAAATTGACCGATATATTCATCTACTGTTGATGTTAAGACAACTATGATATCAAGTATAGTTGGATATATATAAAGGCTGCCTTTCCACCTTCCATTGATTCTAGACAGGCTATGCTGTGGGTTTTTGGGCCAGTGTGAATGTGTTTATTTACACCCACCAGCAGAGCATTAATTAGGAAACTAGGGCAATGAGGGGAGACGCTGAGCTGAATATGCATTAGGCCTGCTCTTTGTAGTGAGTGAGGGGTCCTTGGGTTTGCTTTCTTGCCAAACTATCATTCCTCTTGCTCTCTCTCTTTCTGACACACACACACACACACTCACACACACATCCGCTCACTTCCTCTCATCCACTCCTCATTCTCCCCTTCGTTTCCTCTTTCCCAGCCCCTCACTCCTTTTTCTTATTCACTCCATCTGTGTGGTTTGGTGAAGGGCAGGAGTGCTGAACTCTAATTTGATCTCTCAGTAGCGCAGGGCTTTTACTGGGCTCTTTCTGCTCGCTCTCTCTGTGCAGATAAAAGACCAGACCCCAGTACAAAGTGCACATTATAGGCTTTATTAGCATTCAGTTATCAACCCACACAGCTCGATGCCTTTTGTCTCCTTGTTTAGGACTTAAGTTCCACAGATTCATTAAGGAATCATTGTGGGCAAGGCCGAATGCAAAAGAACAGCTTGCAGGCTAGCTAATATGTATTATCTTAATGTGATGCTGTGGATATTGGCAAACAGCTCTTGGCACATGCAGCAGTCCACCTGTGGACTGGTAGTAAATCATTGGCTTGATTAGCTCTAACATCTGGTGCTTTGTTTTTTAAGATGAGTCAACATGATGACTTCAGCATTACCTATCATACTCTCATCCCTTCACAACACATCCTTGTTCTTTGTCATCCTTATTGGGTTATGATGCAGTCCATAATACAATCTTGAAAATAGTCACCCGAGACTTGAAGGTTGGAGGTGTGGAATAGATCTCACTGAGTATAGTTTATATGAGTTTAAGAATATTACTGGACTGTGTCTGTAACCATCTTGCCATACTCCATGTCTCCTCTCCATCTTTCTCTTTATCCTCTCTCGTCTTTCGCCTCCTTGAACCCCTCTCTGTCCTCTCCTACTCTCTTTCTTCCCTCTTCCCCTTCTCCCTCTCTCTCACCCAGAAGACAGGATATAAGTACCGGGCTGCTGTGAGGGAGCTGGTCCCTCAGCTGCATTACCTAGACGATGTGAGGGCAGAGGAGGATGGGCCGAGCTGCAGCGGCACCATGGGAGAAGATTGGGCCATGCTCCGAAACTCCATCAGAGACTGCAACTATACTCAAGCTGCTACTGAGGACGGTATGTTTGTGCATGTGGTGTGTCCATATCTGCATATCTGCTTGCATTTACCTACTGTATATTTCCATTAAAAAAAATCCATAGCCTTTTCTTCTGTTTCATCAATCCCACATGCTTTCAGTATATGTGAAAAGATATTTTTAACACCAAAACTCACAAAATCACCCATCATCACAATCACAAAACTGTTGAATACTACCCAGTCCACCTTTGGATACTCAGTACTTCAATACAGTTAAGCAGTTATTTTGTGATTAAGTGTTTACTTTTCACTCAGCCTGCCTCACCTACTTATACTTCAGGTGGTTTCCTAGATTTCCCAGAATGCCTTCTAACACCCACAGAAAACATGCTCAAACTTGTTGCTTACAGTCAAAGGTGTGCTGGTGTATATGGTATAAGTGTATGTTGTTTTTTGTTTCACTAACACTGCGGGACACTTTTTTTTCCCGCTGTAGAGGAGACAGCAGAGAGTCCATGTCCTTACAGCAGCTCCACTAAGCGTCCTGGTTCCAGTCATTCCTGTGTCCGGCCCCTGTCATCAGCAGGCTCCAGGCCGCTCACCGGGTCCAGGCCCATGTCATTGGCAGGGTCCAGACTACTCTCCCCTCCTGGATCCAGACCTGGTTCTGCAGACTCAGACCCAGCAGCAGTGGATCCAGACACCAGCATCCTGACGCATGGTGAGGCATTGTGCTTGCTGTTCTCAACAGTCCACATGCATCATTGTGAACCATTCACTGTTGCTGCTTTGGTTTTTGTACATGCATTTGATCAGCAATATTTGTCGAGGTATAGCTCTTGACCCATGAGATGAGTGAGACCTATATATTATTACAATTCCCTTTTGCACTGGTTAACCTCACCCTGTAGAAAATGCTCCATGGTAATCTTTGCTCAACAGTGCCACCAGGAGGATCTTGTCAGAAAACAGTGATTGCATGTGCTGAAATCTCTCTCCCTCTGCTGGTTTTTGAAGGAGCTGGAAAGATCCTGTTCTGTGGGAACCCGGTCCAGGCTCTTCGAGCAAGGCGACAAAAGTTGAGGGTATGTGGCGTGTGTCACAACAACAAACAATCATATTCTTACAGCTCAGGAAGAAAACATTTTCCCTGATGCTGGATCTCTATTAATGTTATACATTGCAAATGAATTCATACTAACCTTACCATTTGTTGCATGTTTTGGTCTGTAAAATGGAGTATTTAGCATGGAGAAAAAAACTAAAAGGAGCCTGAGTGAAGGGAAATCTTTATGGGCTATGACAGTCCATTATGGCTGGCTGGCACAGGCAGCTCATCTCTTTAATGTCATGTCAGAATAAACAGAAGGAGATCATTATTAGTGGGAGGACAGGAGCCTGGGAGGACAGGCCGGGTGATGGGAGGACACAGGGGATGGAGGGGTGGATAGGTGCGGGGGGTGCAGCTGTGTCAGAGGTGACATGACAGATGGGACTTTCACCGCCAACACCATGTGATCTGTCATATTGCCATATACACACAGCTGCTGTCACTCTCTCTCCCTTCCGCTAATCGTCCCCTCGTGTTCAGCCTAGTCCGCTCTTTTTTTCTCAGATTGTTCTTGTGCTGTCTCTATCCTCCATATTTTCTTATTTCCTCTATCTCAGCATATCTTCCCGTCTCCTGTCTCCCTCATGCTTATGTTCCCTCTCTTCTCTCACAGACGGCGCCCACCACATCCACGTTCAGGCCCCGTGACCTGCCCATCCATGTGCCGGAACATACATATGACCTTGAGGAGTCTGATGTGGGAGAGCGCAGTGATGTGTTTGCTGAGCTCAGAGCTTGGAGGGAGCGGCACAGCAAGTACCGACCATCTACTCACTTCACTCTCTAACTGAGCTGCCTGCCTGGCTTCTTCTCACAGACCAGCAGCGTGAATCTCTGGCTTAACATTTGTTAAATTCGATTCACAATTCACTAGTTGGCGATTTTCTTTTATTCACTTCAATTCAATTCAAGTTTATAAACCATGATTCGAGTCAACAATTTGATTCAGTTCTCAGCATATCTATAAAGATCCATAACATGCGCAATTATGTAAGACTGTCTTGGAAATATATGATGCATAATGATGGAGTGTTGAAGATGTGCAGACAGAAAGTAAGACTGACCATGCAAAGGTGGATGGCTACTAAAATTAAATTTAAACTTGTTTTTCAGACGTCTCCAGGCCATAGAGATGGAACAAATACCACAGGTGCTCACGATTCAGCACAGTGATGAAGAAGAAGAGGAGGAGGATGATAATGAGGACGAAGATGGCATTGGAGTTCTGAAGAGCGATGGAAGTGACAAAGAGGAGGGAGAGGAGAAGGAGGGTGACGGGCTAAGTACTACCTCACCAGATTCTTCATTCCAGTCTCTTTCCCCAGGTGAAAACTCAGTGAGAGGACAAACTTGCTCTTATAAAAAGAGAAATACTGAGAAGCAAATTGACAAGGCTGATGGTAACACATTCACGATAAGATGTAAATTGGAAACATTCACAACTACATGACAAAGATTACAAAGAGCAGTGATGGCTTCTTCACCTTTCTTGAGAGTCAGGTACTTTTGTAATGCCCAAAGGAAATCACTGCCTTTCTGAGATAACAATAATAATAATAATGAAAGCAACAATGATAATAGTCTTTATTCATAGAGCACTTTTCATAGCACAAAGTGCTTTACAGGAATAAAATAAATAAAACCAACAAGGAATAAAAGAAACACAGTTGAAATAAAAAAAAGCACACAAATAAAAATAAACACAAAAAAAATGGATTTTAGTTTGTTCTCTAGGCTATAACTGATCTCTTCTGAAGGATGGCTTTGTGTTTTTAGACCTGTCCCACAGAGAAGCCTTATCCCCAGACGTGGCTCGGCTGTCCCTGTCCCCAGATGCCACCCTGGCCCCTTCTCCCCCTCTGAGCGCCACAGCAGCCGCCTGTAGCCGGAGGCCACCAGGGATTCGTGCACGGAGGCTTCAGCTCAACCTGGCTAATGGAGAGGCCTCACCTGTTTCGCCCCCAGAGGCAGATACAACCAGAGCTGACACAGACCTTGGGCTCCAGAGGGCCCAGGAGGTGGTGAGGCCCAAAGTTCCTCTGACCACACACACTCCCCACCGGCCAACCAGCTGTCTCCAGGGTGAACAGCTCAGGAACCCATGGTATGGCATTATTAAAGGTTGCTAGAATATAATAGTGTGCAAAGTATGTATTTGTAATATGAAATTGAATTGAAGGGCTTCATCCATTTTTTCATTAACAACATTGATCTGAATGCTGAGCATTCATTTTGGAAAAATGTTCAACTTGGCATGTACAAAAAACATGGCTTACCCTGTCCTGAAAAACCGGCTTATTTGGTATGTGAATGTCTTAAGAAGAGTCCTAACTTTAATGGAAACTGTAACTAGCTTTTCATTCATATCAACAATGCATTTGTTTTCATCAAACAGATGATATCTAATTTTGTAATGAAACTCTTCAAATGATGGTGATTGAATATTTTATAGCTTATGTTTATATTCAGTTTATGCTTTAGCACTGGCTTAGATTTTGAGGTATAATAAATGTTTATGTTGGGTAAACTTAAGACATTTTCTATATTTCAGCACAGAGATGGATTCATCCACCGTGCAGTCTATCACCAAGCATCAGATGTCCAGACCCTTGCACAGACCAACAACAATGCGTCCTCATACAGCCAGGGCAGCTTTACAGAAACATCACCTGCACCACACACTCCAGCCCAGCAGAGGGAGCTCACACCTAGACTGAGACTAGACCATAAATGTCCTGATGGTGAGAACTGGACATCTGGTTGATCATTTGTCAGTATGATTAGCCACAGTGCGTGACTGTTGTCCCATACACTTGAAAAACGAGCAAAGCATGGCTGCAACAGAGGATAATAATTCCCCTAATACTTTCATAACTCTATTCATGCTCTGTTCTGAGTTTTGATGGGATTTCCTGTGTTTTCCCAGTAGAACAGTCAGAGAGAAGCAGCCTGCATCTGTGAAAGAAGATCCAGTAGCCAAATACTGACATCCACTGAGCTCATAGTGCCTTTACATGGGTGGAAGAGCTATTTACAGGATAAATGGATATGTTCTCTTTTATCTGGGTGATGATTACACTATGGGTGATAGTTACAGGTTAATGTAAATAATACTTCACATTTACATTTCTCAGGTTGAAATACTGAATTGTTATAACTCCAGTGCTACCTTAAATGTATTTTATTGAATAAAACAAATATGCAGTATAATCAGTTTTATCTTATTTTATATTATTATATAGTCATCTTGCCACTTGAGGGCGCTGTTTGTAAACACTGAATCAAAAATCCAATCCCTTGCCTCCTCCGCCTCCTTGAACAAACAATCCCTGGAGTCCAGCACCTTGACAGTCAACATTCATACCTTAATTCCTTTTCCTTCCTGAGGTCACATCAAAGGCAAAGGATGAGAATAAAACAGAGTGTGATGTGTATGTAATGTATACTAATTTTCAGCCTGGCCATTCTGTCAATATATAGGAAAAGGGTTTGTGACTATAGACTGAAACACAACAGTGAGTACTAAACCAGAGTAGACCAAGCCCATTTAGAGTTTATATGTATTTTTCCAGCTTAGATATTTCCCCATTGTCCCCATGTGCTGTGGAAAATTTATAACCCACAGACATGTCGTACTGTGAAGGGCAACCTTGGACTGATTTTTGTCCTGACACGCACGTGGGATATATTTTGGACCAGAGACAGCCACGTCTGATCCCTGATTTGTTCCTAAGGCGGTATAATTTAGAAGAGTAGTAGTTTCATTGAGGATGCCACCCTTATCCACACGTGGCATTCAAGTTCAGTGGAACGGTTACATCTATGACATTTTTGAACTTGCCCAGACTTGTGTGTGAATACCTGAAAGAATTACACGTGCCCACATACACACACAAACACACTTTCTGTATGTCTGTCATGCATGCTTCAGTGCTGTCAGTAGCAACAGGATGCAAATAAAGGAAGCAAAGTAACAAAGCACATGCTGTCACCAAAACCATAGTGCACTACTCAACGCGGGGTGGGATTTACAGATTCGCCAGACCTAGAGATGCATTTTGTGTGTGTGTGTGTGTGTGTGTGTGTACCATGTATTCCTCATGTTATGGGGGACCTCATTTTGTTTACACAGTCACGTTGTGGGGAATCGTCTTCCTTATTTTGGGGACCAAAAACCAGCAAAGTCCCCATAACACAAATAATGAAGTTTGATGTGAACACTTGGTTTACAGTTATGGTAACTTTAAGGTAAGGTTTAGAATAAGTCTCCAGGACATCAGTGTGTGTGTGTGTGTGTGTGTGTACACATGTTTATATGTCTATAATAACTCAGCATCTCAACCATGAGACAGCTCTGATGTAACATGTAGAAGACTTGTTTGACAAAGCTAATGAGCATAAGAGCATTTTTCATCGTCAGATTCCACCATCCCCATCACCTCCTCCAATCTTCTGCTGATTAGCCTCCTTCTTCTCACACAGCTGGCTTATTTGTGGGATTGCTTGGCCCCCTCGCTCCCTGTCAGGCGTTTTCAAACACACTCCCCTCTCACTGGTGCTATTATTTCTCATGACACAGACAGAGGAGAATGGAATGAAAGGAGAGGCCTTTTATGGTGGGAAAGTGGGATAGAGTCCACCTACTCTCTCTGAATAGACTTGTAATTTCACTGTAAGGGAACAATCTCACAGCTGGTTGAGACTGACAGCCTAATCTAGCTGGTGAGAAGCTTGCCTCTGCTGCCTAGTTATTACCAGATTATCTGGCAAACCAGGTGGGCCTGGTGTGTGTAGGTAAATACAGAATGTTTGTCATTGTATCTGTGACTCTGCCAACACTTAAGTGCTTTGTTCTTCTGATAGCAGCCACATATTACCAGAAAAGCTGAAAATCCGTGGTACTTAATGCTACTTGATGTTACACATACCATAAGTGATGGCAGAAGTGATGGTTTGTAATTATTGTCTTTATTATGTTATACAATTGTGATCAGTTACCACTATGATAAGACAGGAAACGTAATAATCATAAAGCATGCCTCCACTACCTTTAAGAAAGGACTGTTGGATTAGAAAAGGCAGGATCCAGGGAGATGGTCTTTTAAACAAATCAAATTAAAAAGGCAATTATAGCAGGCCTGCAATACTACCACTTCATGAATTTGCTTTGTGCAGTTCATTCCCAAGAGATAATACAAAAAAAAAAAAAACACAGAAGGGAGATGGTGTTATTAAGGCTAAGATATCAGATAATAGAGTACACAATAACAAAATAAATCTCTTTCTCACACACACAGACATCCAATGAATATAAGATTATACATGTCTGCCTTGTTAACTGACTGAAGTGAAGAAAACTATGTCATCACATGCTGTGAATAGCACCGGCAGAAATAACTGTTTGGCTTCTGTGATTGGATGAGATTTATGATCATGTCAGGTAGGTTGCAGTTATACAGAGCCCAACAGACTCCATCAAAGCTATTGGAGACAGCATGCTCACAAAATAAGTTACCAACAGTCTGGGTACATAATTTCCCGGCTGCTGTGAATGCTGCCAAGAAGATATGTGTATAGTAATTACATTACAGAGGACCGCAAACCAACACACAGCACCGTGACTTTGTCATGGAATGTGAATGCAATATTCAGGTAATTATAAGAGGAAACGTTCATCTTGTACTGGCTTGAGACAGGCCAGTTACTACTAAGACGCTGTAATTGGAAAATCCCACAGTATGAGTTAAGACAAGCCCAGGAGAAGCTGTTTGTACAGTATGGAAGACAACAGAATCCTGCTGGAAGGAACATTCCATTCCCGGAAAGGTATTTAAGTTGCATAATTCAATTTATGTTGACATTTTTACAACCAAATGCAGACATGTAGTCAATAAAGGTATATTGACATTACATTACAAGGTAAACTAAATTACCCTTCATATTTACAAGTGTTTGAATTTAATCCAATCTTTCATGAAGCTAGGGAGAGGGAAGAGGTGTGCCCTAACAATTAAAGTGCCTATTAAAAACTGTTGGAAATACTTGGCAGGCATGCTAACACAAAATGCACTGAACTGTTTGTGAGCTAGAACATATTAAATTACAACAAGCACAACACCAGTGTATTCTTGTGACTTTGTGACTTTTGGAGTAAAGCAATCCGAAGCAATAAGGAATGAGGTAAAAAGCAAACAGTGTATGAAGAGGCAAGGTTTAAGATGTTTCCTACTGTTAATTATGAGACAAAAGCAATAACACATTCAGGCATCCCTCTAGCCCATGTTTTGTACTGCTGAATTGATATATTGAATCTAATTCCCATTTTCCACTGATTCTGCTTCAAGGTCATGTGTTTAGTAACTATGAGCAACAAGAGGCACTGGGAATTACCTGTTGCTAAGAAGGAAGAAAGGAAATGCTAGGGGACTGGGATAGGAACATGTTTTCTCTTGGCCTAGTAATACTGCATGCATCAATTTTATATTACATCTTGGCATGCTTTTAGAAAAAGATGAGCTTAATAATCTATTTATTGCAACAGAAAAAAGACAGAAGTTACTGTTATAGCATTCTGCTTTTAGCAAGGGCAGGGGATTCTTTTTCAAATGTTAATGAGTATTGTGGTAGAGTATCACTTTGTGATGAAAATACCAAATATTTGTTGTTTATGTCTACTATTTTCAGTCATTTCAGTCAATGTCGGCTCTTTACTGGTGCCATTTTTTTGAGTTTGGTTAAGCCTTTCATCATGTTTAGTGTGATCCAGATTCTCGGGTCCCTGTAAGTTGTCAGCTGGTGCTGATGCTCCAGAGTGACAATGAGGAATCAAGAGCTGTTTGTTTGTGGCAGTAATACGTACATTTTGCATAAGCCCATTAAGTTGTGGCTATAGACAGTGAAATGGACATTTCATCAAAGACATCAAGGTTTAATTTAATGGAAATTTATGCTCAAATATATTCCTAATTTCACAGTTGTGCTTTGTACTCCTCACAAAAAAAAAAAAAAAAAAAAAAAAAAAAAAAATTTTTTTTTT
>OMKZ01014665.1:0-11232 GCA_900302535.1 Neoniphon sammara
CTAGTCTTGCACACCTGATCCAAGTAACGGCCATACACTTGCATACATGCCCCATTTGGGTAGAACTGTTTCAACCACACCACAACAGACCGATACAGCGATCGCATTACTGCAGCTGCTGCACCGATCCACCGTTTCCTCCGCTCTGTCACCCGGGAGGAGCTCAGAGTAGAGCCGCTGCTCCTCCACATCGAGAGGAGTCAGCTGAGGTGGCTCGGGCATCTGTATCGGATGCCCCCTGGATGCCTCCCTAGGGAGGTGTTCCAGGCATGTCCCACCGGGAGGAGGCCCCGAGGAAGACCCAGGACACGCTGGAGTGACTATGTCACTCGGCTGGCCTGGGAACGCCTTGGGGTCCCCCCGGAAGAGCTGGAGGAAGTGTCCGGGGAGAGGGAAGTCTGGGTGTCCCTGCTCAGACTGCTGCCCCCAAGACCTGGCCCCAGATAAGCGGAAGATGATGGATGGATGTATGGATGTTTTAACCAATCCCCTGAATCAGGTGTGCAAGAGTAAAGCTGGAACAAAACTTGCAGAACAGGGGGTCCAGAGGACTGGATTGAGAACCGCTGATTTAGAGAGAAACCCTTGCTCTTTGCTTAGGGCTGACTCCAAAACCTGACGTTTACCTCTGACTATCTTAGATAAATGAAAATTTGGTACATTGCCAATACCTGTTTTTGAACACTGCTATTTAAAATGTTTAAGGTGGATTTTCCTTTAAAATGGTATGCTAGCGGGCAACTGGAATGCTACCAGAGCAGAACAGACAGAAGTGGGGGAATGGAGGTGTTCATACTCGTCTTGGGCCGATGTGGTCGAGGCTGTGCCCAGGGCATTGGGCGCATCCGTGGTCAGGCCATCTATGTGTAAGTCCTTATTCTGGGAGCTGTCAGGGGCTTTGACTGGGTCACGCTGGCTCTGTGGCCCATCAGCTTTAGTGGAGGGTGGGCTGGCTGGCTCTGAGAGGGGGGGTGTTGGGTTGGACAAGGGGGTAATTTTAGGTGTGTCACTCAAGTCGACCAGGGGCCCCACGTCAGGTTGGGCAGCGGGAGTAGGGGAAGTGATGCTAGCTGTGAGTGTACTGGACTGGGCAGTGGGGCTGTTTTTTGGGGAGGACTTGGTAGGAGCGGCTTTGGTTGGGCTGGAGGCGCTGGTAGTTAGGGTGGTGCTCTCGCTAGCAGGGCTGCTCTGTGCCGTGCTAAAGCTCTCAGCAACTGAGTTAGTGGCAGTGGAGGGGAGCAAGTTCACCACTGTGGTGTCTGCAGCAGCAGGCCTGTTTGGTGGGGAGGAGGAGGAGGAGGAGGAAGAATAGGAGAGGAGAGGGGAAAGTAGGGAGTGGACAAAGGGGAGGAAGCCAAAGAGCCACCGTAAAAGTGAGGAAAAGGAAGAAAAGGACAACGAGAGAAATAAGGGAGTAGAGGGGGAGTGAAGGTCAAGGCATAAACACACAGAGTGAGTTCTATGTGCAGTATCAAAGTAAAATCTAAAGAATCAAGATGTTAGCAAAAAAATCTTTGTGGCGTGAAGGGTAAACACACAAAAACTATCCAAAATAATACGGCAAACTAAAGAAAGATAGAAGATAGGGGTTGCAGGGTTTAGGTGACTAAGAGTTTGAGCCTGGCATATTCTACAGCAGTGCTTTGAAATACCAACCACCTCTTCAACCTTCACCTAATCATACATATATTGTACAGATAGGCCAAAGTCCGGGACAACCCTGAGATTGGGAAGTGGTCTGTTCCTGATGGTGTTGGGGGTACTCACTCAGGTTCTGTCAAAGGGGTGGTCTCATTGGGCTCAGTGGGACCCCCTCCTTCTTGGTTGGGGGTGTGTTCTTCCTCTGTCCTCACCTCAACGATGGGCTCCTTAGATTCATCTTTCCTGTTTTAAGAAGGCAACAAAGGGTTAGCAAGCTACACACACACACACACACACACACATACACACACACAGCAAACTACTAATAAACCAGTAATGGTCATTTGATTAAATTATTGATACATCTCCTATATATACATCTTACTATAAATCAGTATTCTATGTGTGTATGTATGTATTCTGTCCTTCGATTATCTTGACGGCTGTTCATTCGATCGACTTCACACTTGGCAGGTGTATTGCTGAGGCCCCGAGGCACTGCAGTGTCGAGTGTGAAGATGTTTGGATCAGCGGCTCTGTAGAAAACTGCGAAAACCTGGTCAAGCCAGTCGCCGCTTGATGCGCGTCTATCTGTGCTGTTACGATACCAATGCTTGGAGTCGCATTTCAGCACTCCTTTCTCTCTGCGCCGCTACCGTAACAGCATGAATAGACGTGCATCAATGCCGCCTCACTTGACCGCAGCTCCACAAAGCTGCAAGCAGCAACGGGCCCGTTCCTAACATGCACATTTTGAACGGGCAGTGCACTATCTAACTGAAGTAGAAAGAGTGTCTGTCTGTATGTCTGCCTCTTCTCTTATTTTCGTGACAACCACTCATCCTGTAACCCTGATTTCTGGGTGGGGAGCGTTATCCGGTCACTCTGGGCTGTGGAAGCGGGCTACAGTTTTCTGTCCAAATCTTTTCAATCAACACCAACACAGCAGGACAATAAATTCAACTTTCTGGATTCACTGCAGACTTCTCGCTCTCCAGCACATGTAGCCTACTCTGTCACCAGTAAATACACTGATAGACAGCTAGGGGAACTATCTGCGCTCAGTTGAAATTTTACTGCTAGTTTGTTTTTCCAGAAGCCAAACCCATGTACATTCACTAAACACTGCTGAGTGAACCAGTTTTGGGAAATGCCTTAAGCCTTATGGTGCTCGACTGGACTTCACTGAATTGATATGGACGGATGGACGGACGGTCCAACTGATAAGACCCTGCCTGCTAGGAGGGCAAAAACTTTTCAAGTCTGACATTCACAACAACTTAGGGGCAAAAAATAATACATAATATATATATTTTGGGTCAAGTATTGGTTCAACAAAATGGGAAGGTGCAGGGATATAATCGAGGGTAAACCCTTCGTAATTCTAATAAATCTTTACACCATATTAAGTAGTAACAACACACATAAATTATGTGAAAATAATGTGTGTGAGGGAAAATACACAAATAAATGAATGCTTTTTTGAAAATATTACTGATATCTGTCCACATAGGTGATTGTTTATGATGATTATCAACTGGAAGTCATAGTTTACCTTTCTTTTAATTTAACATTACATCACTAAAAAGTCACAAAAGGCCAAAGGTTATATATGCTAACTTACGTGAATGCTGCCTTGCCCTCCTCAATGTCCTTGCTCTTGGCACCTGGACCCGCCTTCCCACAGAAGTTGACGGCAATGCACATAAGGAGACCGCACTTGTTTAGGAAGTAGCAGGTGACGTCCACACCCACCAACAGCAGGAAGAAGACCACAATGAGGATGCCTACAATGGCGCCAGTGCCCAGGCCTGAGCCGCCCCCTACAGCATCTGAATGGCAAGGCCAGAGAGAGAGGATAAGAAGAGGAAATGGGAGAGAGGAGAGGGTTCAGCACAGAGGAGTGAAAGGGGAAATAGAAGGGAAGATGAAAGTAGAGATTGAGAGAGAGTAAAAGAAAAAGTTAGAAAGAAAGAGGTTGGCAGACAATGAGGAATGCAGTGAAGGTTTTATTACATGGCTTCAGGTACCAACTCTCCAGAGCTTTAGTGTTCTGTTATTTTTAAAGGGATTTTTTTAGACAAATCATGCCACTAGTACCATAAAATGAATGCACTGGGACACAGTGAAAGCCCTCTCTCCTGTATTATTAGAGTAACTTGATATTTGCTCTTGAAAAGCATCAGAGCACACACACTTGAAGCCTTTTACTATATTTTACACAATTACAGTACTTCCAAAAAACACCATCCATCCCATTTAGATGAGTAATGAAAATTGCATCTATCAACAATCTAGGGCACTACATTATGTATTTTATAAGAGATAGGTAGCCATACATATAAATAAATCCCACATGCCCATATTACACTGCATTTACCAACTGTAAGTGTCAGGCTCATGTTTTGTGACATTCATGACTTGACAATTAACATTTATAACATAAAAGTCAAGGATGAGAACAAGTGTTGGATTCACTTAAAAATGGTGTCTGCACATTTACTCTACATGTTACTGTGCAGGATTGCACAATATGATGACCAGTGCATACATAATATAGCCGCTCAAGCACTGAACACCTGTTAATAAAGAGAAAGTAAATCTCAGCAATTACACACAGTAAGTAAGTTCACAGTAAATTGAATTAAACTGCTGTTTCTCTGGGGGGATTCTAGAGTGGAAATCTGTGCTAACAATCACATTACAGGAAAATATATTCCACAAACGTTATGTGAATTTACATTGTAGCTATCGTAATCGTGTTCATAAATGTGACAAAACAAGCTATGAGCCATTTATGAATGTGATACTATATAAAAAGCTAAAGTAAATGTCACATCCAGGATAATTCTCATTGACTCTCATTCTAATTTACCATCCAGTTCTTCTAAGGTTTCAAAAAATAACCTACATGGTTGACTATTAATGAAACAGTGTTGTGGTTTTGCTACGTGCAGCAAGTCCCTGCTGCATTCCATGTCTGAAAGTTGAAAATTCTGACTTCTTACTTATAAAAATGCCTGGTTCTTAAGTCAGGATTCCAAGAGGGAACCTCAAGATTGAGAAATTTTGCCCAAGTAAATTTTGAAATGTACTTGGTTTGAAATCAGAACACCGGTGTGACAAATGGTTAAAAATACTGACCTAAAATGCAAAGTTTCATTAACCAAATTTGTAATATTCTGTTAGCCCAAATAGCTAGCTAATTTTGCCAGATATCAATGACATAACTTAAAGGATAATTCAGTTTTTTTAAAACCTGGATTCTATTTCCTGGACTCTATTGATTTAGTCTTTAAAGGTTAAAAATTGTTATTTTAATATATGTTCATTACTCTCTGTCCTCATCTTGTAGGCTAGTCTCAGTAAAGCCTTCATCAAATGAATCATTCCACTTTGAGGGGAAAATGAAAATATGCAGGTTATTTTCTTCGATGGATTATTCCACACAAACAAATGCACATGCAGCATACAAACAGGATGGAATAAACAAAATTGACAAAAACAAACAAAAACAGCAAAGACAATTTGGCAGCCATTTCATGACAATTCTGACAATCTGAACATATTTCTGCAAGCCCAGATTAATAAATGCTAGAGAAATTTCATGATGACATGATACTATTTCAGGGGCAAAAATATTAGCAGAGAAAATGGGTGTTAGGGAAAATTCACTCTATTTTAGAGTAAATATTGTGGATTCCAAAATAGAATCCACATTATTTCACTGATTTACAATTGTTTGGTCTAGATTCATGAACACAAATAAGTCTCCATTTAAACTCCAGCAAGCAATATAGCCAAGGCTTTCTAGCTGATATCCCATCAAGGGACAAGTCCTGCAGATGGTCCACTTTAAAGCAAACTGGTGGATACTGTGATATTTTCCTGGTTTGTTTTTATGGGTGTTTGGGTAGATTATCTTGTCTGGAAAAATGAAATGAAATTAATTCATGCAATAGTTCAGACAAAACACTTTAAGAGTCTACAAAGAGGGGTCTTATTCCTTGTCAGCAGAGAAGCAAGAAATGAAGACAGTTTTGTCTCTTCGTGAAAGTTGCAGAGGACAGCACATGCCCTGTGATTACCTTTGTAATCCATTCAGCTTTTGGAGAGACTTTTTTATGTTCACAAATATAAATACTTTTTAAAGGGATGGTAAAACCAGTTAAAATTTTTATTTTTTTTATTTCTTTTTCGTACTATTATTGAGTACTATCTTTATTATCCACCAAGATTTGAGAATTCGTAAAAGTCAAAAACTGCAGTGAAATGGAGTTTTAGGAGCGGCATTTTTGACAGTAACTTATCCACTAATTGGTAAAGATGTTGTTGCAACTCAATTGTCCAGCAAAGAGGAAAATATTCCGCTTGTTGGAAATGACATAACTACAGGTCTTACTAGTGCTGCAATGATATGTTATCACGTTATTCATAACTAACATTGCTGAAGAGCTCACTCGCTGAAAACTTACATGCTTGTAGCAGTAGAGTTGATGTGAGAAAATCCACATCTGATGCCATCGCTAGCTAAAACTCCATATTGGATTGTAATCCTTTGCTAGCCCTGACCTCTTCTGCCATAACGTTAAATTGGTAAAATGGTGGATTTATAACCAGGAGCAGCACAAAATTGGCATGCCACGCCAACAAGCATTTACTGTTACTCACTACTGTTTGTTGAGACTAGTGGAGGACAACAGATGCAGTTGAAGTGTCGATGAAACACTTTAATGAAAAATAACATATTTCAGTTTACCATCCCTTTAAGATATTGTAAGGTTAGATTTTCACTTCAAGGGGACAACACACAAGCTCAAGTACTTACCAGAATCCAAATTTATGTCCCACAATCATTAAAGCAAAACATCGAATTTACAATGGTTCTAAAATGCAGTACTAAATGGCTGAGAACGGACACAAAAAGTTCTTCAAAATATGCATTGACTGACAAATCTTATACAAACACACAACAGTAAAACTACTGAACAGAATATTAAAAATACTTCATCACAAAATGTTGCATTACAAAACTGTTTTAAAATAATTTACTGATCATAGTTAATGGCACAAAATGAACTCTGATATGATCTGACATGATAGGATTGAACAATATGATGTGCTTGTCATGTCAGATCAACGCAAACTGTTGTTTTAGGATCACAGTTGAATTGGCATGTAATATGCTCTATTTCACACTTCATTTTTCCCTAGACGATTTAGATCTATGGAGATTAGTCACATACAAAATAACGATATTCTCATTTTCTTTTCTGTAAGCAGCAAGGAAATTTTCTATTCACTTTTTGTAAATAGATATTTAGACCTAACCAATTCCACAAGCTGTCTTTTCAGAAGATCAAAGATTTTCTTATTTTCTCATTTTCCCGTCTGACAGAAACAGAAAGTTTTCTGTTCACTTTTTGAAAATACATACTTAATATGAAGACCTATCCAGATCCTTAAGCTGTCTTTTCCAAACAGGCAGAGATGAATTCTTTGATTAAATCTTACTTTAACACACACAAAGATTGTGCCAATCACTTGCTAACGTTTGCGATCCAGGATCAAGGGCTTACCACACTGTTGGAGGAGTATGTGGAGACTTTGCTGTACGCAGATCATGTGTAATGCTATGCAAACTGATTGGTTCTGAATATAATCACTGTTCCCTTAAGGCAGGGGATGAAGAATAACAAACAGCTATTGGGGAATGTGCTTACTGCTGCACTTCCATTAAGTTACAGTCATGAAGACAATAAAACCAGGTAGGAAGGCCTCACTCCAGCTTGCAGTACTTAGAGGAAAATCCATAGTTAAAAGCAGCAATTGTCAATGTACTGGACCCATTTTGTTGTTTAATGGTGTATTTTTGTTTTTCTCCTGGATCACTGGCCAGGTGTAGATGACCTGACATCATATCAAAATGTCTAAGCACAGCTAAAAGCTTGATGGTGGAAAAATGTATAGCAATCTAAGACATTAATGATCAGCTTCAGGTTTTGGTGTCAGTCCTTCAGAATCAAAGAGCAAATGCTTCTTTCCAGAGCCTAGAGTCTCCAGGAGAAATCACAGCACTCACCCTTTGAGGCTCAGTGTTAAATTGTATGCTAATTCCACTTTTTTGTCTGTTGGGTCTAGAAAGCAGCTTTTTTATTCTGAGTCCAAACCACTTCTTTCCAGAACCCCCATTTCATACTGATGTTCAACAATCATACCGGGTGAAATCCAGTGGTAGAAGAGGCAGAGACCTGCTATTGGTCCCTCAAACTACATGTATAACCAGCGTCACATTTTCAATCTATAATATATGTCCACTTTTGATAGAAAGCAACAAGTTCACACCCCTTATCTGCTGGTTGTTGACAGTCATTCTAGCAAATACAAGAGATCAGTACCTGAGGTTGAGGGAGATTGACAGAAACTGGGTTCACCATTAAAAGGTAAATTACAACACCATTATAAAATAATTCCTGCAAGGTACTGAACATCACAGATACGAGGATGAAATTTTACTTTAATATCAATGGTGGCCCATCCTTTTAATATTTTTGCGTGTCACCCTCACATGAACAAATCCTAAACACCAACAAAAACTAAGTTGATACAACTTTAGAGGGTTTAGAGTGTTACTGGTTAAAGGCAAAAAATATTTCTGTTAAGCTTATTTTTTTAAGACAGATTTTCTGATTGAAGCATGAATCTAACATACACTTGAAGATAAAGTTAGATCAAAAGACACGATCAAGAGCTTTTGACGACTAAGGCTTGTAACTAATTCACAGGCCTCCCCACTCAGCCTAATCAATGATTTTTTTTGCTCATATGTAGCAGGGAATACAGTTCTGCAAAGTGCTGAATTTGAGTTGCTGCATTACATATACTTTAGGAATGATTTTTCACAGCTTAAAGGGGCACAATGTTTTTTTTGTTTTTGTTTGTTTTTTTACTGCCCGATATCAAAAAATGACATATCTGAGGAGGGTTAACCGGACTGTTGATCAACACCAATGATTGAATGTTTACCAGGCCAGGTGCTGACATTTACGAGTTTCAAAACTCACTTTCCAACCTGTACTCTATTTGGAATGAAAAATTTCCTCCCACTGGAGTTTCAAGACACCCCCATCCACACTCCGCTGCAGCCGCCACTGCCACCTACTGGCATTTCTCAACGATGTAAAATGAACACATTTCACTTACAGATGCAAACTGCTTTGTTTTCAAGCCAGAAAAGCAAGACTATCTCTTCCACAATTTTTGAATGCTCCATAAGTCTGTAATTCAGTCTGTTAAAATTTGAGCACAGGAAGCTGTCATCATCCACCAGAGAAACTCTTCGTAACGGAAGAATACTCGACCAATCATGACACAGTGTTCACAAAAATGTATTCCCCCCAGAAACAACCGAGACAGCTAGCTAGCAAGGATGATCCACAGACGAAACCAGTGAAAGAAGAAACCGAAAGGCGTAAAAGATGTCTCTGTGGCGAGGAGGAACTTCACTTGTCACGGAATGAATTTTGCAAAGTTTGGCAAGAGTTGAATTGAAAATATCTTCTCGAATTTCCATTTTTGCTCAGCAGCTAGCTAGCTAGGCTTCAACTAATTTGGTTTCCAGTAGGAGTTATTTACATGTTTGCACAGGGGATATGGAAGTGAGGAAATGACCGGATATCTGCCTTATTTTGCTACTCATTTTCAGCACTTCTGAAGAACAGACTTAGGCAGAAGCATTTGGAAATTGTGGGAGCCAACACGTCTGGTTTGAGAGACTACTTCTGTGCTAGAGATTTCTGATGGATCTCTGTTCTAACTAGCTAGCTTATTTTTAAAGGCGACTTCATTGTCGATGGGAGGCGATGGGAGTGGATTGACTATGCCAGAAGGAGGTAAGTTCAACTAATGTTGCTCTATATCATGCCAAACACTGACTGATGGAGATCCATTACTTCTCTACATAACATGCTGCTGAATTTCTAATTCTGCAGCACATGGTTTGAATGACATGTTACCTCTCTAATCAGGGACAGGCAACCATGTGCCATGGAGGTCCAAGAGTCTGGTTGAAGGTGTGCTTATCCAACTCATACAATTTGGTGAAGTGAGTACAAATTCTGAAATGCAGATTATGTGTTGTGGCCAGAAATTCTGTGAACATGTGACAATAGCTTATACTGGACATGCATTGCTTGTCATTTAAAAATGTTACAGTAGAAGTTTGTGTGAGCAACTAATTGTTTGGTTTGGCAACTTAAACAATTTGGGTTTATGGGTGTGGGTTTGGATAAAGGTTTGGTCATGATAAGAAACACTAAAATGTGTCATCGTACTTGTGGTAGAACACCTTGGGAATTCAAAACTGGGTCACTGGAGTTGAAGGTATTTATATACAGTCATCCATCACAACAGTTGCGCATCAGACTACAACCTGTTTCTAGCTGTGTCTCTTTCACATAACCCTTTTGTGGTGGGATTTTTTTGCATTTTTGTGCAGAGAGACAGTGTTTGCATTTTAAGACATCATGCTTGTTTTATGAAATTCAGAGAGACCAGGCTTACTATTCAGTTAAATAAGCTGGTACAATGTTTGGCTGGACTGGAGACCTGCAGCCTTTTGGCTAAGGCACAAGGTTTGACACCTTGCTTCAAATCAACACTTTGTCCCTTGTGTGAAAAGTCTATTGAGAAAGTTTTGTTGATAAACCTCATAAAAGATGCATTTTCACCCTAATTTGACCGCTGTAGAAAATATATCAATCAGATGCACTTTCAAAGCCATCACTACATCCCTCTCAAGATGATCAGAGCCTGAATATTAAATATCATGCACCACGGATGACGGGGAAACCTACAATGCCGGGGAGCCGTTGTGGTGTAGGGGCTAGTCTTATAGCTTTCCAATGATTGACTCAGATTCTTTTAAAAAGTATTTGTTCTTTGATTCTCCAAGACGTTCTGTTTGTTCTCAAGTATCAGTATTTACTGCACTTGTGGATTTTTCAAGTCAAAGTCAAGAAGCACAGCCTATTGTCAGACCCTCTCAATATTTAATTTAAATTTACCGTATTCTTCATTATCAAAAGCTCTCCTCTGGCAGCACTCCAGCCTGCAATTCTTCATTTACTCTGATGGCTATGATCAAAATAGCAGGAGCATGCCACAGCACTGTATACCTGTGGGACAGAGCAGCACTGCAGACAACACTTGTTTTTCTTGTGCCCATTGCTTCATTTGCATTTTAACAGGCGCGATAAATCATGTGGCATGTTTTTAATGCCGAGGGGGTTTTTCTCACTGAGTGTTCTCGGAAAGGGAGAGAGCACAAATCTGTGTGTCAGCAAGGACTTCAGAAGATTTCTCTTACCGGCTTGTCAGGTGTTTGCTGCAAATTCCCCAACAGCCCACTGAGAGTAAACAGCATCTGATAAGTCAATTTAATCTAAAAGCACAGATTCATGACAGCACAAATTAATTCAATATGGCATTAAATGAATAATTGGTCATATATATATATACATATATATATATATATATATATATATATATATATACATATATATATATATATATATATATATATATATATAC
>OMKZ01014665.1:11252-45610 GCA_900302535.1 Neoniphon sammara
ACTGTCATTTTCATTGTTTCATATTATATAGTTTTATATTTTAGACCCTATTTCTGGATTTCTATTTTTTCTTTTCCCACCAATTGAATGTTATTGCTTTCCTGCTGCAACGACCTAATTTCTGCCATAGTGTGGCACTGCACCATCAAGTTAATGTGCAATTCATATTCTATTTCCTTTTTTGGCCACAAGACGGCAGACTGATGCCGGCACTTGATTCCCTCTCTGACTCACCCCACAGCTTCATGTGCTGATCAAGATCTTTGCAAACTCTTCATGCAGGAATGTGTGGCTGGCTGAGATTTTAGGCATTGAAATGGGAATTTGAATTAGTATTGACGTAACAGGCCCTGCCAACCAGCAGACATGTCCACTGGCTAAGAAAAGAGGGAACGAAGGGGGGAGGGATTAGGGTAAATATCATCATTATACTGTGCTTCTGTAATAACCTAGAATTAGAATGCGCAACTCAAATCTGTTTCAAAAAATGAAGCAAAAAACAACTCTTCCTCAATCAGTACAGCTTGTTGCTGCACTTGCTAAGCAAATCTGTCCTCATAAACTAAGGGGTGATTTTACAGTCACAGGAGATTTTAACATGCACCCATTTAAATGATTTCTTTTTAGGGTATGTCATCATGAAAAGTTACAGTGACTCTTGCTGTAGTTTCTATACACTGTGTAGTTGCATCATATTGCTTCCCCTGCCTGTATGGCAGGCATATTAAGTTTGGTGAGCTCAAGTAAGGCTGACACACATAGGCAGATGATGATGCTGCTCAGCTGAAATGAAAATCACTTAGCGCTGGTCAGCAGAATCATTACTCAGAGGACAACAGCAGGAACCGACAAGGGAGACCTCGGGGGTGTCTTAACCTCCTATTATCCATGTGAGAGAACTTAGTTGAGATTAAACAGCAGTGCAAGGAAATATGTGTTGATGGAATAGACTTTTGATTTGCAGTCATGGCCCAAGAAGGAAAGCCAAAGCCACCTGTCAGAGGTGAGGACTGCCCCTAAAACCATAAGTCAGCTTTTTCTCTCCCTTCCCCTCTTGTTATTAATTATTTGGAACAACAGGGCTATACTATGTTTCAGCTTTTCCTAGCATTATTCCACCTGAAGGCACAGGCATAATCAAGCAGACCATTAATACTTGAGTTTTAAGGGTGCTGCTGTATCATGATTCATGGTTGGCGAACCTCTTGTGCTGCTTTGACCTTACTGTATCCACTCCAAAGCCTCTCTAAAAGGTTATGAGACCACAGAACCTTTGAAAATTTTCTGATTGTCTGGATCTGAGCTGCACACTGCTATACAATGAAGCAGAAACATTTTCCCTTGTCACAAACTTACATTAATTTTTACTGGCTAATGGCCACTAGAATTTACTGATCAACAAATGACAAGGGCCTGAAGAACCAAGAACAGGTTATACAAAATCATGCTTAAAAAGAGACATTCTTAAAGAATTTAACATCATAATGCATAATGCCATGTATTTATAGCCAAGAATTTAAAAACAAGGAACATTCAGATCTGTATGATTACTGAAAATGTATGAATGTTTTATTAATTCTTAACTCTCACATGTAATTGTTGTTGATCATGGCTGTAGGTGATTTTTAGTCTCTTTGCACCTCAGTATTGCATCTCCTGGCCTCTTCTGGCTCTGCTGCACTTTAATGTAACATAGAGCCGAGTGTGGAACTAGTGTCTCTCTGCCTTTTGAACAAATGGCAAACACACAGAGGGCTCTCAGGCGGTGTAATGCACCCTCTGGTTGGCCTCAGCTCTTGGCCAACAGTGGCTGAGAATAACACACTGTCTTTCAATTTGTACATTTGACCAGAGCTGACAGAACTGAATCAACATCAGGGATTTCTGTGCAGGTTTTGAAAGGAACATCTGAATACATCTGCTACATCTGATTGTTTCTGTGTTAAGAAAATGTCAGTTGGCAAGCTAGCTAATCATAGTATCATTGTCTTGTTAACTTATGTGATTACATACCAGCTTGCATATTAAAATCAGTTACATGACTAAATTAGCCTGCTGGCTAGTTAGCTAACATTTTATTCAGTGTTTTGGAGTAGAGAAATCAATCACTACAACCCTAAGCCGCTACCTCAGACTACTCATTTTTACTAATAACAATACTGAAGTGAACTTAACCCACACTAGAGGTCTATGCGGGGCAGGCAGGCCTGTGAATCCTATGAGTCCTGCAATACAGCGTGGCACTGTGGGCTTTTGTTCTTTTTTAGTTCAAAGTTGCGGCTAACTATGAGTGGGCTGGGCACGACTAAAAGCATGCTTATGATGTACACGATGATTCACTACAAAATTTGTAAGCTCTGCCACACAGACTAATCTGTCAGCGCCTGTCATTTGATTTTGCATTTGTTGCCCGGCTTGGTGAAGTTTTAAAGGAAAAGTCCAGCGTTATGGGCAAAACACAGTTTTTCGACTTAGCTGTCTGCTAACTATACCTTCAGCAATGCACAGATCACTGCGCTAGATGGAGGGATATATGTGTTCAGCGGTTATAGTTCCAACCATCTAACCTAAAATTAATTAACTAAGACAGCTTTGGAGTTGCTGTAAGGTTTATTTTTTCACTTTGATGGAGCTAGGCTAGTGACTCCTAGGAACCGAACCAGTGGACGTACAGAGGTCAAAATGGTATCGAACATCTTGTCTCAGTCTGGGTAAGTTGGAAAAAGGGTATTTTGCCCAAAACTTTGGAGTATTCCTTTAAAGAATAACTAAACCCCAAACCCAAATCTGTGTGTAGCCTGACCTCTAGAGGTGAAAAGTAGGCTGCTTGGTCTTTGGTGGCAGGTGATGTCATCAAAACTCTACAGATGGTTATGCTTAGTTTAGCGTTTAGTTACTCTGTAAAGACACTATGAAATGGAACTCTTACTTCCTTGATTTTATGTATTTCCTGTTATAACTAGATGTTGGGGTGGGACATAATTTGGGGAGGTGTCATTTAAAAGTGCAAACCAAGAGGAAATCAGTGAGAGAGAAACTGAAGAAACGTGTTATTTGATGGGATGTGTGAAGGGCAGGATTTTTCACAAACTTGTAGAAAAATTATTGTTTACAATTTTATTTGCAGCATGTTGTATTTGTAGCATGAGATCACCATTAAAGATAGTGTTTTCCAGGAAGCACAAGTCGTGTGAGTTCATTTCATGGTGTCTCTGAGCACAGTGATTGACCCCAAATGTCACACAACCCGCAAACTCTGGCTTACAAAATGAACTGAGCCAGTGAGAGGAAACGCACTGAGGGCGAAGCGGGCAAGCGTGGTACAAAGGCTTCGAGTGTGGGCTAGTGCAGCAATATATTGTGTGGGCACTGGCATGGGCAGCACTAAAGCAGCAGGAGCAAGTGGGAGCAGTCTTGAAAAAAAAAACAAAAAACGCCCCGCGCAGACCTCTAACCAACACCACTGCAATTTTTTTTCCAGATATCTATCTTTTTCAGTGCTTCATATTTAGCCATCATTTGCACATCAAAGGGGCTTTGTGACGGCCAACTAGCCATTCTGACAACTCAAAACCTCCTTACTGTATGTATTTACCATTTGTTCATTTGTTTTATCTTTTTCCATTAGGCTTTTTTTTTCAAGCCATGCTTTCAAACTGTCCGCATATGGGTTTAACAGTCCTGTGTGTGTGAGGTAATGCAACACCGAAAGTGGAATACAGGAATTTAGTTAAAGCTCCAGACAAAACAACAGGCTAAAATCAGCATTACAATTCCGACCATGAACAGTCAGTAAGTAGAATTAAGCACTGAGTCATACATGTGAAGTGGCTAAACTGTCAGAAAGCCATTACTTTCATCAAAGAAAAAGAAAGACAATTTATTTCGACCCTACAATGGTTACATGGAAATACACAGATATGTACTTACAAAAATGTCTCAAAGAATAGAAGAATTTCACGTTATTGAAAATGAGGGACAGATTTTTTTAGTGCTTCATCTGTCGCATTAATTTTTACCTTTTTTTTACATTTTCAGGTAAAAAGAGAACATAAACCATCAAAAGAACAGCTGATTTCTTGAATTTCTTGAACATCTTTTTTTGAAAAGATTATGTACACTTCACAAAACACAATTGTTTGCTTCTTTTTTTTTCTGCACAACCTCCTACCCTCTCCTGACAAGGCGGTCACACAACAATCCCTTTGAAAATGAGTTTTTCTAATGATGACAAGAGCGAGTAAGAAATATGAATACTCAGATCATAAACAATATTAAATTCCTCTGCAAATGTACCTGTCCTCATTTCACACAGCAGGACCATTAACATTTCAAGCTTGTATCCAAAAACAGAAATTAGGCACAGCATTTTTGCTAACACTTTACATGTGACCTGGTTAACACATTCATAATGCTTGACTAGGAGCTTCAAAGCAGCTGCATAGCACATTCATGAATACTGGATCATGCCTTATGTCAGCTTTCATGCAGTGTTCATGCTTTGATGTCATCTGTGACATAACGGAGGAATGATGTGTCTATTTATTAGGCAATAAATTGCAAAATAAAATTCCTCTGTACAATTTCTATTTCTGATTTAGACATTATAGACATATAATCAGACAGTGTATGGTTATAATTCTACTCACCACCCCTCTGAAGATCATATTAAGGCATTATGAATGTGTTACTAACATATCTAAAATAAGGTGGCAATGCCTTCCCTACATTATGCCAATATAGTACTCAAGTCCATTGTGTAACATTGACCAAACTGTCAAAAAAACAAAAAACAAACAAAAAAATCCTTTCTGAATCTATTCATACACAACATGAAAAGAGATGAAAACAAAAAAATCAACAGAATTAAAATCCCCCAAAACTGAGAATGATGAAAGTACTCAGCACCCTGTAATAATGTTATGAAACAGATGTCTTGACTCTTTTTTGTTTTTTTTTTCTTTCTTGTGTGTGGCTGCACAAGGGTCAAAAGGCATAGAAAGCAAAGGAGTCTGGCCCGAGATTTCAAAGGATCAGACTATCCTCTTTCTCCTTGAACGAGACCAGTTTATGAGAGCCAGAAAACAGTCAGCATGGACAGCAAAAGAGCTGCCAGACTGCACGTCACAGATCGGCAACCAAGGGTAGCTGAGGTCACAGACACCACACAAAAAATATATGTATATTTATGTGCACAAAAGTATTTTTGAAGTGATATTCATAGCAAAAAAGTGTGACAAGGACAGGAAAAAAAAATAATAGCACAAAACAGTGAAAGAAATTTGTGTGTATGGCAATGTCATGGTCCATAGGTGCCCAAGAAGATCACACATGAAGACAGGGAGAAGACAAGGAGAGAAGGGAAGTGGGAGAGAAATAGGGAAAAGAGGGAGAGAGATAGAAAAATAGGTCAGAAATACAGAAACATAAGTCTGAAAGGTTATTAGAGACTGAATTGAGGAATAAAAAAGGAAATCTAAGTTAGAGGATCAAAGTAAAAAGAAGTCATAGCATGTTAGTAGCACAGCAAATGACACATGGTTCATGGCAGGCATGGGTGGAACGTCACAAAAATGGATGGGGAATGATGACAGAAACCAGCACATTAAAAAACACACAACAGGCCAACCTCCCTGGTCTAATGTCACTTATAAACATTTATCGATCAGTGTCTCTGATCAGTGGCAGATCAGTAGCAACGTGGAAGCCAGAGCGCATCCATGAGCGTATATTTTGTCATGGCAGGGAGAATCGCCCATGCAAAAAAAAAAAAAAAAAAAAAAATTAAAAAAGACACACATCCAAAACAGAAGCTGGTTACGAAGTCAGTGACATGGATGAATGGGTGCTCTCATGTTATCAAAACTGCAAAAGTTAATAGCTGTTTTTTGTAGTTTTCCTCCGATGTCAACCTTAGCTGGGGAGATTTGGATAAATCAGCTTTTTGAACATCTGCGACCGTCGTCTCTGTGAGAGCATTTTGCAGCAAATAATATGTTTATTTTTTTGCCCGGCTCTTTCTCACTTGAGAATAATGATGATTTGCCTCCATAATAGAGTTGTTTTATTTCTCCAGAGCCGGGCAGCATTATGCCCTCTGCAAGTCTGTGACATGCAAATGCTGCCCTGCTGTACCTGCAGTGAACTAAGATTAAAGAAGCCAAATTATTCTCAAGTTTCGCTCTTTCTCAACCAACAGATTCAAAGGGGCCGACTTCCTTAACATTACTGGTTCACAGCAGTGAGCTTTCCCAGAATTTTCCACTCCAAACCACACAAATCACTCGAGTTGATATGTTGAGCAATTTTCAGCGTTTTTTTTTTTACAGTACTCTGCTTTTTAAGAAGTCTTTTCCAAAATATTAAAGAAAACAACATGAACCAAATGAGTAAAAAACAACCTTGTATTAACCCTGCATTCACAAATCTTATTCCAGTGCCAATTTAGTGCCCAGAGCCAGTCTGTACTTACAAAACCCAGCTGTTTTTAGCCAACTTTACCAAAAACAGCTGTGAAGCCTAATGAAATTTAATGCAGATGTTGTGACTAAAAATAAACCTCTCAGCAATTTTCTACATGCCTTGAAGTTAAAAAAAAAAAGAAAAAGAAAAGAAAAACTGCCATGGGCACTGCAACTTGGAAGTGAGGCTAAGAAATCCCAAAAGAAAAAAAAGAAAATAATTAAGTGAATTAAAGGGGGACCGGGATGGAGTTCATGTGAACTTGCTCTGGTGGTACTATGAGTGATCCAAACCTCCCACTGCTATATGGCTGTTACCCAGCAAGCGCATGAAGAGGAAAATAACTGTTTTCTTTATGTGCCATGCACTGGCAGTTGCCTTTTAGGGTCTCCAGTAAAGTATTGACAAAATTAATCCGGTTGGAAGTGGCACCATGCAAGGACTGTAGGGCTGCATCCCCACCAAACTAGGGCACGTATTCAGGTCAGTAAAGTCAGTCATGAACCCTGAACTGAGACCCACTAAACCTGGCAGTGGAAGAGAGAGATAAAGGTGGAGAAAAGGAATAAGAGTAAGAGAGAATGGAAGGGAAAGAGGGAGGGGGCGATTTGGAGCAAGATGTTTATCTACAACCTATAAGTCATGGAGAGAAGGTGAAAGAAAAAGAGAAATCCAAAGTAAAAATGTATTTATGTTTATTTAGCCTTCATGTTATGAAGTAGTCTCAGTAGGTTTTATTTATTTATTTTTTGAAAACTATGAGATGTTTAAGTAGAGAAACTGCACAGAAGATTTGAACAAATGTCTCAATTTTTACAAAAAAAAAAAAGTTTTTGCAAAAAATTATGCAATAAGTAGTGACAGGAATGCATTTGTTGAATTAATAGTTATGTAGGCCTGATATGATTGGCCTGACAAATGATAACATTTCATTACAAAGAAGCCAAAAAGTAGTGCAAAGTACAAAGTAGTTGAGGGAAAAATAACCTGTATCCAACTTAACCAGAGACAGGAGGTTTAATACCATTTTCACCTCTGTATGTCCACTGGTTCACTTCCTATGGGTAGCATTTTGTGCTAGCTTAGCATAAAGACTAAAAGTCTTCAGGAGTCATGAGCCTAACACTGTCAAAGTGAAAGATTTAGAAGAGGTTAGATGGTAGGAACTATAACTGCTGAACACAGATGGAAGGATACATATGTTAAGCTGTTATAGTTCATATAATCTAACTTCTCCTTAAACGACCCTCATTTTTCCAAGATGTGTATTTCAAATACACATAATACACTGTGTAAATAAGACAGCTTCAGAATTACTGTAAGGTTTATTTTTTCACTTTGACGGAGCTAGGCTAATGACTCCTGTAGACTTCAAGTCTTTATGCTAAGCTAACACAAAATGCTACCCATAGGAATTGAACCAGTGGACGTACAGAGGTGAAAATGGTATCGACCATCTTGTCTCAGTCTGGGTAAGTTGGAATAAAGGTGTTTTGCTTTAAACAGTGGCTTTGGACTTTCTGAAATGTCTAAAATAATTTGCATGAGTTTTTGCCACATTTAAAAAATTAGCGTAATATTCCGTTGACAGCTTAATGGACAAGTAAGTAGTGCAGTTAACATCTCTTTTCATAGGAAGTGAGGGAGAGAGAAAGAGGGTGAGAGAATCTTTGAGACGCAGAGTGAGAATGGAAAGAGAAACTGGCAGGATGAGGGCTTTGTTTTTTCTTTCTGGGGAAGGAAAAGTGACAGCGAGAGAGACTGAACGAGAAAAAGATGTAAACTGTCTTATTGCTCAGGTATAGTACAATGGGGAGGCAGCCCAAGTTAAAATGTGAACCTTCCACACCACACAGCAACAGAGCAAAGGCTGACCGTGACCACTGGTAGGCAGAGGGGGATTTGGTATGAACTAGGCAAATTGCTCTGGGTCTGACAAATATCATCTCCTCTGACTTTATTGCTCAGTGAACCTGAGCAATCATACTGGCCTCATATGTGAAGGCCAACAGGCCAAAGAAGCACGGTGCTGAGCTCTATCTGCAGCAGTAGAGCATCACAGTAAGGAAAACCGCTGCCATTATTTAGTGACAACCCTGCTCTGCTCTATTGAACAATTATTGTTGATCTCTTGTGGCCAGATCTCAGAAATTTTGTGAAATGAGCATAATGTCTTCAAATAACAATGTGTTCTGTGCATGAAAAAATGAGAGAAATATATTCCCCCACCAGGAAAGGATTACAAGGAGGAGACACAACCTGAAACAGGCAGTAGTTTGACTGTAGAAAATGAGAATGTGCATGGGCAAATAGATTTACCTTTAACTCCAGTGACCCGGTTCAATTCCAAACTGACAACTGAGAACTTTTCTACTGTGAGCAGAGTTTTCATTTTCAGTTTTCGTCATTTTACCATAAACAAAGCCTTAACCCCAACCTAAACTTAATTATTTTAGTTGCCTAACCTTGCCAATCTTAACCATTAGTGAGGCTGGGCATTGGCAAGTACTTGATGACACAATATGTATCACAATACATGGGTCATGATACGATTTGTATCATGACACATCAGAAAACTCTATGGAACTGACTGAAACTGTATAAATAGAGCTTTAAATACAACCTACTGCACAACACCTGGGTAGACTCATACAATACACAGCATATTATATAATAAATTAGGTGACAATCTGTCTCAAAACAATTTAATTTCACAATTCCCATTCCAATTTCTTAAAACAGAAATGGCAGGATGCACTTACTTAAAGGAATACTCAAATGTTTTGGGCAAAATACCCTTATTCCAACTTACCCAGACTGAGACAAGATGGTCGGTACCATTTTCACTTCTGTACGTCCACTGGTTTGGTTCCTATGGGTAGCATTTTGTGTTAGCTAAGTATAAGGACTTGAAGTCCACAGGAGTCATTAGCCTAGTGATAAAAGTGATAAAATAAACCTTACAGCAGCTCTGAAGCTGTCTTATTTACACAATGCATTGTGTGTATTTGAAATACATATCTTGGATGGAAAATGAGGGTCGTTTTAGGAGAAGTTAGATGATAGGAACTATAGATGGTAGGAACTATAACCACTGGACATATGTTTTCAGTGGTTATAGTTCCAAACATCTAACTTCTCCTAAAACAACTCTCATTTTTTATAAAAAATTCCAAGACGTGTATTTCAAATACACATGATACATTGTGTAAATAAGAGCGTCGGAGTTACTGTGAGGTTTCTTTTTTTTCCTCACTTTGACAGAGCAAGGCTAATGACCCCTGTAGACTTCAAGTCTTTATGCTAAGCTAACACAAAATGCTACCTGTATGAATCGAACTAGTGGAAGTACAGAGGTAAAAATGGTATCGAACATCTTGTCTCAGTCTGGTTAATCTGGAAAAAGGCTATTTTGACCAAAACATTAGAGTATTCCTTTAACACAGTGTACTAAAATGTAGATATCTTAACATCATAATAAAAAAATGAAGTGCATAGATGATACATATTGATACAAGGTGCTAAAAATCCATACAGTATTGGTAAAAAGAATATCACATCTGTATCGACCTAACTTTTTCATATGACGAACAAATGAAATGTCCAATTTGTGTTTTTGCCACATAATCCAAATCATGGTGGAAGAGCATAATCGTCACATTGTTCTTGTCCACAACACATAATCTGTGCTTCAGAGTTCATGCTCATTACAAAACTTTATGAGACCGTGCTGTCTCTTGTCACCACAAAACTATAAGCTACAATATTATGAGTCTCGGATCAAGGCTTTGAGTGCACTGTACAGCCCCTGAACGTGACTTGAGACCTGAGACCTGAATATGACTTTCAGTAGGTACTGCATCATCCCTTTCCACTCAAGTATGAAAATGACTAATAAGGAAGGTAATAAAGACGGTAAATCAATGCATGGCCCGCATGTAGAGCTAAGACAGATAAGGATGATTCATTTCCAACTAGCTCCAACCTGCCATGGCAATGTCTATAGGCCCTCAAGGCTTGACTAAGCACCCGGTGATATTCAGAGATCCAAATCGAGAACCTTTTGGGTCACGGTGGCAGCATCTCTGCACTGTGGCTGGTGTGTGTGTGGATGCCAGGGACGGGGTGATGGGGATTTTACCTGGGACAGTAGTGGGCTCTGTAGCTGTTCTGAAGGAGAGCATGCCAGGTTTGGACTTGCCCTGCTGGTTCTCTGCTACCACGTAGACCTCGTACTCTGTATTCCAGTCCAGGCCGCTCAGTACCACATACTCACTGCCGTGGGGAACGCGGATCTCCGGTTTCCAGTCAGAAACATGCTTCTGAAAGGGGGTTGCAGAGGAGAGAAACTTCAAAACGGGGCTGCCATGTAGGATTTCGGAGATTCTGCAGGGGCTTGGGGAGTGAGTGACCCCATTTCAAGATAAAAATTTGCTGCACATTTTTGCACATTCCTATAGTGCAAAAATCTGCATGTTAACAAGTCACTTAAATCAAGTGATGAAATCCGTTAGTGGGATGAGATAATCCTACTCATTTCTAATGAGAATCAACTTGTTGCCAGAATTTTCTTGATTCAAGTGTCATTTTCTTGATCCTAGTGGGCTGATCTGCCTTATTCTGCCTTGTTTCAACATATTTATACTTGTTCTCAGAAAGACTTCTGAAACCACTGAAACTGAATTGGAAACAAGATTATTTCATCCCACTGGCAGATGTTTTTTTTTTTTAGCTTGATTTAAGAAAAAAAACTGATTATGAGACTTAATGACTTCAGATCCAGATCCAGATTGTGTCCAGAGTACATTTTTCATTCATACATTTCAACTTTAAATATACGTGTTGGAATTCTTGGTTGTGTATTTTCCTCTAACCTCCATCTGCTGTGTTCATATTTATATTCTGTTCTTTGTTGATATACCTGCTGCTGCAATAGGGATCATTAAAGTTTAATCTAATCTTTCACAGCAGAGTAGAAACAGCAAAATCATACCAAATTATCTCCTAGCCCAGGATACTCACAGCCTTGTATCTGACCAGGTAATGTTTGATGGGCGAGCCCCCATCGTCCTGCTTGATCCAGTTCACCTTGAGGGAGTTGCCCCTGTTGTGCATCTTTGCCTCTAGCTTGGGAGCACTCGGTTCCCCTACACAGGAATAGAGCGAGAATTCATGATTAGTTCACATACACATGGTCGATGGGCCCATCTTTGCAGCCTCTGAACACAAATACCCTACTACACTTCTAATCTTCCTTAAGGAAATAATATTTGTCTAGCGGTAAGATAAGCTAAATTTCAGATGGTATAGACATCCAGTTCTATTTGCTCAGCAGATTCATGTGGTGCTATTTTAATACGTCTTTCATCAAATGGACCGACACTGTAATGCTGTAGAGGCCATTTTAGCATGACAAGATTAAGGTTTGTGTCCATTGTTAGCATAAAGGAATACACTGAGTTTTTGTTGTCCCATTGGTCAACTGAGCAGTTAAGTGATGGGAACACGGTCATCCATGTGTCCCCGGTAGACTGTTGCTGCATGTCATGGTAGCCTCGAAAACTGATCACGCTTCATCAGTGGAAGCAAATACAAATACTTAGGTTGTGTGTTTTTGTAGCATTTTTGCTTGTTTTCTCAATTTGCAGCGTCTCTGTGTTGTCATGTTGGTATGCATGTGTTTTGCTAATCGTGTGTGTCTCCTCAATTTGTAGCGCACTTTTGTCATGTTTCTCCTAATGATTGTGGTTTCTACTCTTTCAGCGTGTTTGCGTTGTTGCAGTTACTTCAGGTTTTGCTATGTGTTGTGACATTTGCATTGCATCTCTGGATTTGGACTGCCTTTCTCTTAATGTACTTGCTTTCACTTATGAAGCTCAATCAACACTTTAGCATACACTGTATTGAGTAGACTCCATGCTAATACTTTAGTATAGAATATGTTGAGTGAATGAGCACTATGAGCATCATCTCAGATGTGAGAAAAAGAGAGGCACTAAAGCTAAATTCTAAGTCATCTTCAATGATCCACATTTCAGTCTGGCTGTTTTGTGGAGTAGCTTGACAATGTACCATTCGTCAATTGGACACCCTTTGTCAAATTTTATTTTATTCAGGGCTCCCCTATGAAAGTCGATGATTTGAATCATCCTCCACGGACCCCCTGCTGTTGACTGAGACGTTTGAGTTAATCATTGTTCTTAAGACACTCAATGTGCACTGGAATGCCTGAACAGAACAGATCAAAGGTAGACTATTTCTACTGAGATATGATCAAAGTGACAAACAGCAATGTGTGGACACAGCACACAGACACACTGCCACCTGTAGCTTTCCTACAGTATTTAGTTTTTAGCATCCAAGACAGAAGACCAAGACAGAAAGAATTCTCTAAGAAAAAATTCTAGGGGAATTAATGACTCTGGTTTTTAACACAGAAAGGGACGTCCCTTTCAGTCTTTCCCCTAGAATCTTTTTTAATTCAGGCCTATTTAGGTCTAAGCTGTTTAATTTGCTTAATTTAACCATTGAGAATTACCAATAAATAAATAAATAAATAAGTAAATTATAAGAGCTTAATTTAACCAGACATACCTGTGTGCTGTCTCTTTATTCCAACAAAGCTACACAGGTATTAACTAGCCAGTAATTAAACTTTTTATGCAGCTGTCTAAATAGCTAGATTTTAAATACTCAATATATTTCCTGTGTAACTCTGTTACATTTAATTATGATTAATTATTAATTCTATGATTGATGAGAACATGTTCTATACTTGTACCAATGTATTTTCTGATTGGCAGAAAGTCTATAAATTGAGAAAAATCAATAAATCAATAAAACAATAAAGCAACAAATATCTGAATAATCATAATGAATGGTGGAATTTGAACTTTGGAATATTGAACTTTGGAAATTCTGAGTATTGGTGAGTACCATTGAGTCCTTTGCTGCACTGAACCTTCTATCACTTAACACAATGTATGTGTAGCTACTATCACTAACCATAGTGTTTAAGTGTTAGTTTAAGTGTTAGCATGGAGCCTGCTATCACTCAGCTTTGTTTATGTTTACGTGTTAGCATGATGCATTAGAGCCAGCCATCTACTGGGGACACATGGATGATTTTGGTGTCTATGTTCTCATCATTTAATGGCTATGCTGACTAATGGGACAATCTTCCAAATATTCACTGCATCGCTTAAAGGACAGTTTGAAGGAACAGGACAGTCTGGCTGCCTTACAGCCATTGGGTGATGTGTTATTCTCCTATTCTCCTTGTGGCTCCTCATTATCTGCTCTGCTCTCCAGAGTAATAAATGCTGGGTTGCTGGATAATGAGCCTGCACACCTTGATTGAACATGTTACTCTATTACTTTTAATAACATTAACATAGTCTGGTGGGAAGGAAGGTCAATGCATCGTGTGTGTGCGTGTGTGTGTGTGTGTGTGTGTGTGTGTGTGTGTGTGTGTGCGCGCAATGTTGGCCCCTGAATAAACTGTCATGCCATCTCAGGTGCAGGGGGTTGTAAAGGAGGAGACAAATCACCAAAACTCATCAGTCACATAACTATTTGTTATGCACAGTTAAGAGCTGCGCATAATGTATTAAAAAGACTAAATCAGGATGTTACAGCCCTTGTCTCTTACTAGGAATATGATATTAAAAGCCCAAAAGCAGGTGGCAGGTTTTAAAGGAATGATTTGTGAAACCGTAGGCTTAGATCACAGTAAAATATTTACCGTTCCATTTGAAAATATAATCTCAGCAATGCTATCCAGGAGCTCTTAGCTATAATGTTTAGTGATGTCAGCTCATTGTTTGTCAGAGGGATTTTTCAAAAATAAGCTTGGACTTTGACATTTTCAACTTTGCATCAAACTTTTTTTTTTTTTATGTGGATCAAGCAGTTGTGCATTCAGGCATAATCATGTTCAAATTAATCATCTTTAATTTTATTGTATAAATACTGTTCTGATAAGCATCATAAAAAGCTCCAAGGTGAAGCAGCATGAACAAAGTGTAATTAACTATTCAACTTTGCTTGCCAATATTTCCATTAAGGTTTGTATTATCATAAAAGTTTTTTTGTTTTTTTTTTAACTCCCTAACAATTTCACTTGGTGGTGAGAAAGCCTCAAATTTCAAATTGCCGGTGTGATTTTTGAAGTAGTTAATGTTACTTTCCACTCCTATCAGATGGATAGTTTAGAGTGGCTGTATTCTAAGTACCATTCACTATTTCTACAGTAGTGCTGCAAAAAATGCATATTGCCTATTATCCAGAAATCTTGTGTTTTTCCATCTGTAAATATTGTATGCATGTATGTTTTTGTTGGAAATGCATTTCATGCATTTCAAATTAGTAAAATTGTAAAATGTCAAATTCTCAGTAAAGTGTTTCCACTTTGTAATACTTCAAAATATCAGTTTCTGGGACAGCATTAAAAAAACAATAAACAAAAACAGCCTAATATGCATGAAGGCACTTATTCTTATATGATTATCTGAGAGTGACTGTCTTAAAGAGGCATTCCACTATACTGTCTTGGAGTAAGCATGGCAGATGCTGGAAGTGAATCAGACACAGTTAGTGAGGAAGAACTGCAGTAAAATGGTGGCGGGTAGACAGAGTTATTATATGCAGCATGATTGTCCATGACCATCATTTTCGGTTAGGTTTTCCTGAGGCTAGAATGGAGAAAGGGCTGTTAGAATTGAACATGAAAAAATAAAATAAAATACATGCTCTATCATATAGAGACCTCTGTCATTCAATGTATAATAATTCTGCCATTTTGGACCTCAATTTTCTGGGTCCAAAATTTCATCTGATGCAACAATAACAGCTCCAAAAACATGATGACAGTGATTTTTTCCCCCCATTAAATCTGTTTATGAAATTGTACAAGGCACAAGTCAGTAAAACTAGTATACAAGCTTCTATTGCCTAGCTACCAAAATGTTGCATCATTTACAATTCTAGGCTTTGAAATACAGAATATTATCATAGAGTATTGTCACATCAGATGAATTAAAAAGACTCGGTGGCAGAGGCACTAAGAAGACAACACACTAACAGAAACCAACACATGCAGACAGACCAGAGCTTTTCATCAGGACAGACAGTAAAACAAGAAGATGTGACAAGAAAGAGGACATGGATTTGCATGCATGCTGTAACCAACACGTGCTGTTAGTCCATTCGGTAAAACACTGAGGTACAGCAGATGATGTGGGGAAAAAAAAAATCAAAACAATTAGCTCCACAGGTGAGTCGGAGGAAGATATTCAGATGTGCGTGCGATGCAGTTTGCAAACAGTGGCGCTTTGAGGCTGCTAGTGTGATGTTTCAATGTGATTAAAAATAATCACATAGTTATTAAAATATATGCACTTTTCATTTAACAGGGTATCTGCAGGCGTGAGACGCATAAATTCAGGACTTTTTAAGACCTTTTAATGCAACCTGAAATTGAATTTTTAAGACCAAGTAATAAAAATATATACATGCTGTCCAGTTTTCTTACGGATATATAAATAATCAAAGTTGTGGATTTATAAATGAGCAGAATAAGAAAAAGGACCCGAGGAAATTAATTTTCAAGGGGCATTAAGTCCAGCTGTTTAGTAAAGCAGACAGGATGCATATTGCACTACTAACTCCATTCTGTATTCATCTAAGAACGGACATGCAGAGTAAAGAAATATGTCACTGCATAGTGAAAAAGCAAGGCCTGTAATAACTGTAATAATTCAAGATATGTTAAAATTTCTTCAGAGCCTTACATGTATTGGATTTTTTTTTTTCATTTTAGGTGAAGTTAGATGGTAGGAACTGCTGAACAATGCTGAAGGCTAATGACTCCCTACCTTCTAACTCCAATCCAACATGTGTTTTCAAATACACATGAAACATTGTGTAATTAAGACAGCTTCGGAGTTGCTGTAAAGTTTATTTTTTCACTTTGATGGAGCTAGGCTCATGACTCCTGTAGACTTCAAGTCTTTATGCTAAGCTAACACGAAATGCTACCCATAGGAACCAAATCAGTGGATGTACAGAGGTGAAAATGGTATCAAACAGCTTGTCTCAGTCTCGTTAAGTCAGAGAGAGGGTATTTTGCCCAAATGTTGGAGTATTCCTTTAAAATTAGAATTCATTTGAAGTGTTTTTTCTGACTTCTTAAAAACCTGTGGATACCCTGTATAAGCATGAAGTGCTAATGGGGCCTCCAAAAAATGACTACAGGTAAGAAAAAGTGAGGGGGCTGATTTAGATGTCAACCATTTGCTTCTCAAACTTGTGGCCTGTTGCGAATAATCCCTATATGAGTCAATAAAAAGGCACTAAAAGGTAAATAGTCCTGCATTATTCCTTTGTGAGGTCGATGGAAGATAGTGGAAAAGGAAAAAAATAGAAGCAGTTTAAAGATGAATGGTTGGAGATGATGAGGTGCTGTATATAAGTGCAGGTTGACCAAAATTACATAATAGCCTACACATGAAAACTAAGAAAAAAAAAAAAAAAAAAAGTAAAGCGTTCTAATATCAGAGTCTTACCTATAAATCTAATTTTAAAATGTTTTCTAAATGATTGATGCGGATCTTATGGTCTCAAACTGAACAAAAAATTTTTTACCTTCTGTTCACCAGCGAAGACGACATCATCAGCACCATGCAAGAGCCACATGACAAAGTCACATGATACGCACGCACATGATTGGATGAAAGGAAAGTGGGGGGAGGCCAGGGGGAAGGCAGGGGCACATGGAAAATACAAAATATTTTTGAAATGATGTCAACATGAAAACATAATAAACCACAGAATGTTAAAGACAAAATGGTAGAAAAAAAGGAACACAAACAACAAAAAGAAATACATGAATTGGTAAACAGATTTTTTTTTAAACATTGAATACACATTAAAAACATGTCCACGGAATATATGAAGCATTTACAGACATTTAGTTTTGGTTGTTGCAAACATTTAGTTTTATAGAATTAATTACACAAACAGACAAGCACAAACAAATAAATTAAATTTCTACACCTTAAAATAGGCTCCAACCAAAACTATGCACCCAGAATTGCCTCATCAATCCAGCTAATTAAAACAGGTTTTCCTCTGACTTAACAAATTATAATGCTCTATAAATATTCTTAAATTTAAAAAGAAAGATTTTATACAGCAATTTTAATGCCAATGAAAAACTGTACTATATAGCCACCTCTAGAACCATGATTGGCATTTTTACACTCTCAAACCTGACCGACTAAGCTCTTGATATGAGATGAGAGTATGAGCTAAATAAAGTTGTATTATAAACTAGAAATTCTTTCTTTATATTTGTGGCGTTCAAGTTGAATATGCCTAAAAAATATATGTTTAAACATAAAGGCTTTCTTTGTAAATAAAATAAAGAAAGTCTAGGGTCAGGGAAAGAACAGAGGAAACTCTGCATTATTGGCAATATAGAACACGCCAAGCAAAATATGAAACACAACATGGCAGAACAACAGTATGAACACATGGGGCGTTCGGGAAAAACAAGTCAGGTCTGCATTAGATGAAAGCTTTGGACTAAAAGCATTTATGATATTTGCTCTCTGTGATATATTTGCAGAAATGCACAATATACATGCCAGAGCAAATATCGGCGCACTAAATTCTGAAAATGTAATGCAAACCCAGGCCTATATTGGACAAATGTTATTAGAAGTGTTTTTAAAGGAAAGAAATTAATTAGGAAGACCACATGGATGTAGATTTATATCTTATCACATCTGAAATACAAGTAAAATGAGCAACGTAATACATACTTACTCCAATGACCTTGCACACATAGATCATATTTGTTTATACACTGTACACTACTACCTCAAATTTTGCTTTACATTTTGTGTGACCCACAAATTAAAGCAATAATCATAGCATGTGTTAGGTAAATGGGGCATTCACGTCTACAGAATCAATTCTATGTCAGTGAAAAGACAGCATTAATCAAGTCAAGAGGTCAATTCTAAAGTGGTTTCCTTCTGCCTTGATATTGCAGCAAACCAGCACACACAGAAAATGGAAAACTGCCCAAATATGCAAGACAGTCACACATGCACACATCTACATAGCTATCAAGTTTTCTCTAAGACACACAGCAGACAGAAAGTGTTCTTTTAGAAAAGCATATACAAATGAAATGAGATTGAAATAATTAAAATTCCTATCAAATCAAATTCCAAACAAATATAATCCAACTTTCATGCTAAAGCAATATTTCATTCTCGGATTCATCCTGTGATAGGAATTCATTCATCCATGCATCTGTCCTAATTCAATTCATTATCCCTTCTGAGGCAATCCATGTCAAACAAAACTTAAGCAGTTGGTGAGTAAAATCCTCACTAAACACAAATGACTAGTACTGATTTTGTGTTGATGTCTGTGTAATGTAATCCTGTCAGTGTAACACTGTTGCAAGGGAAAAGTAATGATCAAAGCATGCACTGACGCTCTGGCTAATGTCAAAAGTTACAGTACACTTACAGTAGTGTAAATACATCTTAAGACTCCTTTAGTTTTACAAGTTTTGCAATGCATGACAGCACGGGGGCAGGAATATTACTGCATTAATTTCAAGTGCTTCTCAACACAAGCTGGGACAAATAAAGAGGGTATGAAATGTTAAAGCAGCTACGTGTGGCACTTTAATATCAACAATTACCACATTCATTTTGAGACATTAGTATAATTACACAAGTAAATGAGATCACCACTGAGATGACTGGCAACCTTTACTGGCCTCTACACTGCATTTTACATTGTGTGCCGCTGGGTCTGATTTGGTGGGAAAACTGCTATATTGCTTTATGGCACAAAACAGGAGGAGGGGCTGTTATTCCAGTGCAGAGGGAATTTCAATGTAATATTACCTTATCTGGTCAGAATGCATATTAGCTGTTATCAAATGCTGTTATTAGCCCACATCCTTTTCCTGTTCCAGCACAAACAATACAACAGGGATGAGATAAACAACTGTGCCATTTATTTACTGTCAGTATACCAAGATATCATTATTAATTTGACATTGATATATTGATGTTTAAAATGCTACATGTGGCACGTTTAAAAACATTTCCTGATTCATATATCAACTACACTATCATGGAGTAGTATAGTCTATGCTATGCTATAAGTCTATAAGACTATGACTCTTACTGCACTTCTTTTTTTTTTCTCCCAGACTGTTGGCCTTCAAGGACAGTGTGTGCAAAGATTATCTACCGTACACATGGAGTATATCAAACTCCAGCAGTAACAGCACAATCAGGGTGCTGTACAGATGAAAATACGAATTTGGAACATTTATCTTTACATCGCAATGTTGACTTATTGTTTCTTGTAGAGAAATTGTATACATTAACAAAATAACTCCACTTTCTCTAAGCTTGTGTTCTCTACCAGGTTTGAAACATCTATTAAATTGCATCACTCCCTGCTGCCAGAAAACATTTTCTATGGCGGGTAATATCCAAAAGAGTTTTTAAGCAGAAGAATGGGTCATGCTTGTTGTCTCTTGCAATCCTACAAGGTGGTTGAAAAAATGTTTGAATATCTTGTTGAATGTTATAAAATATACACCTCAGGCCATTTTCTGTATTGTTTCTATGCCTTTTCACTAGAAAATTAAAGTCTGTTGTACTGACAAGCAAATACATGCATTCAGTCCAATTAGTAACAGCTCTTATCTATCATAAAAATCCCACCAGAAGGATCTCCTCCTGTTCCTAGAGAAAGGCTAAATTCTGCAGAATGGTGTAAAGATATTCATGACATGATGGCTTAAGAGCCATGGGGTGAGACACTTGTTTATTGAGGGCGGTATAGTAAGAAATAAAGAATGGTGGAAGTTCATCTATCGTTTTTGATGAAGAACTAAAAGATAACTAACAGAGAGGCAGAAATAGGTAGATAGTGGTGAGGAGGCTATAGCTAACCTTTAGCTAAGGTATGGTAGGCAGAGAGGCAAGAGCTGTAGTGAGAGGTTAGCTTTGGTTATTCGGATGGTGGTAGCTCCCTTCTTTTGAAGAGTCACACAGTAGGCATCACAGTAAGTTCTCAGACAACATGCTGTGCAATGAACCAGTAAAGCTTGAAAGAAAACACCAGGTTTTAGGGAGATTGACCCATTGATCAAAAAATTTTACTGGCTAAATAGGTTTACACATACAAGGAATTCATGTTGGTGGTTTGTTCTCATGGGTAACATCAACCATAAAACAAAATTATAAAAGAAGTACAAAACTTGTAAAAGTAGAGATCAGGGGACAGGCCTGTTTAAAGACACCAAAATCATCCATGTGTCCTTGGTAGATGGACTCCAGTATTCCATGCTAACTCTATAGCATACTCTATAAGTAGGGGCCTACTAGGCCACCAGCATTATCTCAAAAGTTAAATAGAACTTGTAGCAGCTAACTAGTAAGAAATTGTAAATTTTACAGAAAATGTAATACAAGAGTATTTAAGCACAGTGTTTTGATCTAGCAGGGGCTAATTTGTGAATTGGTGTGACACAGCTAAAAGTGATAGCACATTAAATGAAATGTTAAATTTAGGAATTTACAGGCCCTGTAAGATTTTTACACATGGTTACCTTTGCATGCTAATGGCCAAACTATCACCTAACATTGTTATCATGGAGCCCACTATCACTCAACCTAATGTATGCTGAAGTGTTAGTATGCAGCCTACTGGCTCTTGACAAAGTGTAAGCTAAAGTGTTAGCACAGTCTATTATCACTCAAAGTAGAACATTCTACAGTGTTAGTATTGAGCACTGGAGTCAATAATTTACTGGGAACAGATAGATGATTATGTTGTCCATGTTCTTAGGCTAAAATGTAAGGGATAAGCTGACCAATCGGACAATCTCTCAGAAAATTGGTGCATTTTGTGCATTCTTTAGAACTCCTACTTTGCTTTTCAAAATCTTTTTTTACGTGCAAGCACACTGTGTTATATAAACGTCCTAAACTAACATGTAGTCGATCAAAGGGCAACTGTCATGTCTTTGACAAATGTTAGTACAATGATATTCTATGACAATTCGAGACAGTTAGCAAAGCCAAAAACTTACCAACTCCTTTCCCCGTTTATCTGCTCACCAATACACTTAGTACTCTAGCTGAAGAGAGGAGATCAACAGCTCTCTTCTGGACTAAATCTGATCTCTATGAGCCATGCCAGTGACAATGTAGATCTACACTACCTGTGAGGGCAAGCAGGTCAGAGAGGGAAGCAGAGAGAGACACACTGCACACTGCTGAACTGGCATACTCACTAAGGGCCATACTGGTTGGAGGAATGGGGGTTGGTGTCTCTGATGAAACTGAAAGATGGTGAAAACATGGTGAGAGGAGCTTGAGTTTACCCATAACAAGAGCAACTAATTGGTGGTCCAAGAGACACTTTGGTGATAATGAATTCCTTAAGAGCACTCCTGTGGATCACACATAGAAATCCCTTTGCTTTCTGGTATCAGTTAGCACAACTTACAACTTAAACACACACAGTTTGAAGCTTGTGGAGATCCTGTGTATTGGAAATGGCAACGTGAACTGAGACGTAAAAGAACAAATATGTTTTTGTATTTCTAGAAATCATTTCTACAAGGGTGCATTGGCCAATTCATTTTAGATACACCACACAGTCCTTGGAGGCAATAACTGATATCTATCTACAACACTTAATATAGAAGGCTGGCTACGATCAAATTGCATGGTAACTTAATATGATCCCGCCATTATCTACACTGGCTTATTCCTAATCAGTGTCCCAGCATATATTTGGCAGAAGGGAAACACCCTGGACAAGTCGACCCCGGTCCATCACAAGGCGAACACAGACACAGACATACAAACATACTAACAAACTCACATTCACACCCTCTAGCAATTTAGAATCTCCAGTTCACCTCATGTGCATGTCTTTGGACTGTGGGACGAAACCGGAGCACTCAGTGGAAACCCAAACACAGGAAGAACATGCAAACTCCACACAGAAAGGACCAGGGCTGGGACTCGGACCTATGACCTTGCTGTGAGGCGACACTGCTAACCATTGAGCCACCCATAAATGTTAACACTTACACAGAGCTACAAAGTGGCAATACGCTGCTTGCTATCCTATAATAACCTCATAATTTCAAATACAGACATGCCATCACGGACCTTTAAATTAAGTTGCTTTCTTCAGTCCTGTCAACACGCATTGTAAAACGTGTTCATTACAGTAGCTGCAGTTAGGTTTAGGGCAGATATTGCCTACAGACAAAACGGCCAAATCAAACACCGGAACTTTTAATTATCAGTAAAGCTTAGAGCTTGACAAGCAGGTCAGGAAGGGAGACCTTGAGAGCGGCAAGGAAATGAAAATTTGGATTGTGCTCATGGATTAATTCAGTACGACTGTTTTACAAGCTGACCCAGTTGAATCACTTAAGGATGAGTTGAAACAGAGAAGGTTTCCACCATATCAGAACCAATGTCCTTATGCTTTACAAGAACTTTTCATGAAAACTTCAACAAAGTTAAACAAGGGCAGTCTTTTTTAAATTCCCCACAGCTCGTGAGAAGGAAGTAGCTTGTGAAACAACCTCTGCTGTGGCACATCACATGTAATTTGTTCTGTGGTTACTGTATAGCACTGACTCCCCTTTCCATTTGTTCTGTCAAATACCTTTTGTTGTTGGCACTTGGGGTTTCATTTCCAGCAAAAATGAGCAATATTTACGTGCTTATTGTAAGTTGCAGTCAGATTTCTGCGGGGTGTGCACTCTTTGTAGGCTAACACGCATGCATACACACAGACACACAAACATGGACAGATAAAATAATCCTAAAGGTATATTACAACAACAAAAAAATATAACTCCCTCGTCTGAGACCATGTTGCATGCAGAAAACTGTTTAATTGTCTGTGTTGCCTTTATGTGTTTTTCCTCTGTCTACCAGGGTACAATTTGGCAGAAATGTGCAGAACTGACTTACGGCACAAAGGAGGGACCTCAGCCAAAACAGGAAGCGGGCTGCCTCATTCTACTTGTTTGTAGCATGAAAATAGGTGTGCAGCATCAGCTGTTGCTGTAATTGAAGTTACTACAGTCCTGGAATAATAACCACATCAATAACCCAGTGTATTGCCAAGAAGAATAAATCCACTCTAATATACAGCTATGCTCCAGCAGGCTTCAGTATCATAGTAGCCTGTAAGCCAAAATTAAATACAAAAAAATTAGCATCGACCAAAGTTAGTAAACTCCACATCTGTTTGGCCAAACTGCTTGGCAAACTGTATAAGCTCTGTAACTAAAATATTTGCCTGCAAAAAATATTTTTTGATGCACAATGATTAGCCATCGCATTTGCAAAGCTGTACCCAACATCGGTGGAGCGAAGTTTATTCCAATTTCTTATTCTCTCCTATATACTGCATGTCTTTTATTTGCAGGCTGCAGAGGGGGGATGGCAACTGCTGAGGGAAACAAGGGGTCGCCAAAGTCACCAAGCTTCAAAATCTAGCGGTACTAGCTACAATGTAATATACGGTGACAGTCTGTATTGTGATCATTTGCATCGATACTACACACACACGAGAGCAAGGCCTTCTAGCAGGCAAAGCTCTTGGTGGGATAGACATAAGCTGAATGGATGAATGGACGACAGCCCACCCCCTTTTGTCTCGCTTCTGTTTCAGTTTGGCATTTAACAACAGACAGAAGGTAAAAGTCTATGTTCCTGTGGAATCCCCCCCTTGGTTTCAAAGCTCCTCCCTCACCAACTTGTGATTTGACAATGCATTTGACTGTCAAGTTATGCTGGACTTACCCTTTAAAAACTCAAAAGAACTGAATTCATTCATTTCAAATCAAGATTCTGTTGAGAGCAAATAAGGATGCAGTAATAATCACAATTACACAAAAGACTGAACCCTGTAAGATAATTATTTCTCTAGCATTCTTTTAAATTGAAGCATACATTGCAAAGTGGGACTTCAATAGAGAAACTAGTCCCATACTCACTAATTGAACTGCTATAGATTTGCCATATGAAATGAAATCTGTTGTTGGTATGGACACTGGAGGGAAATGATCTGTGCACACAGGAAGTGATTAATTGAAACTTAAAAAGTAAAATACAAAACTTGAGCAGCCTGAGCAGCAGCAGACGAGAGCTCCGTCTGGAAAAAGGTAGACTCACCGACGATGGTCGCAGCTCATCAGCTGCCCCACCAGATGAGAAGATATTGAGGGCCTTTCTCAATATGTTCTCGTGCGTTTGGTGTGATATCTAATGGATGATGTATGAATCGAAAACAAAAGGATGAAGGATGTATCAGATGGGGACATGACCAGTGAGCGTGAATGAGAAGCCCTCATTGCAAGTACAATGCCTCACATGCAAACAGTGCAACAGTGTGTAGTACAGACATGACTGAAACAGCCGGGACAATGAACACCTGAGTGTCTCGACTGCATGTGTGATGTCAAGCTCACATTACATCTCAGAGTATACAGTTGCTTCTCTGTGCTTACTCTCCCCAGAAGTTACTTCTTATCCAAGACAATGTGGGAAAATCTCTCATGGCATTTTTTGGATTTGTGAAAGTTTCACAAATTTTCACAAATTTCTGACATTACCTTACAGGATTTCTGAGCGTTGAAGTTCACAAAATTCCACAATTAAGTCTCCATGTGGAGCCACCAATCTGCTATGTTGCACAATGTAGTAATCTTGTTCTGCATAGATCACCCTATGATAATACTACTCTGCTCCTTGTTTTTTCTAACAAGAATGTATAACCTCCTTGTTTTCTAGCACACAATTGCTGAATTGTTGGAGTATGCAGGTATACTTTACCAATTTAGAGGGGAAACAGTAGGAGAGGGAAAGTGTGTTTATTTCAAAGGCACACAATTCTAAAAAGCACTGGTAACACTGGGGAACCACAGGTATGGGACTAAGATACAGGATCACTCACTCACTACAGGCGTTAAGTCTGCAATAACAATCTACCACACAGCTAAACAAACCTGAATCCCCATTAGTGTAATGAAAAGGAATGCCGTCTGAAAGAATTTGTGAGACACCAGATATTGAAAAAGTACTTGCATTTACATCATCAAAATTCTCCAACCAAATATCTTATTTATGATTTTAAAGTGTTGGGCAAGGATTTCCTGCAAACTCATTCAAAAACACTGTTTTATGGGGAACACTGTTAAAATGATAATGAAATAGCATTTTTCAACATCATTAAAGTAATTCTGAAGGACTGTGAGCCATGATCAAAGTAAAATGAATAATGGACGAGTGATAGAAACAAGTATAGAAGAAAACAAACAGCCAAAACAAGGAGTAGAGGAACTTACTTGTGAAAATATACTCTGAGAGGTCCAATGGAATAAAAAACAAAACAAAAACAAAAAACAAACAAACAAAAAACAAAACCCAGATGGAAATTCATGATTGAAAAAAGAGAAGAAACAAAGACCATGAGATGAGAAACATACAATGAAAGAGGGTGACTTCTGCCACTTAATTAACCCACTATCACAGTGCTGTATCGCTTATGATAATCTGTCTATGGTTCATCTAAGTTCTGTCTCTATAGCTAACCTTGCCTTTGATCTTTTATGATCTTATCCACATTCATAGGGATGTTAGAGATCAGGGTTCAATATGGTCTCCTAAAATGATGTGAAAGGAGCGCAAATTCTGAAGACTATGTGTCATGGACATGAAATGAATTTTGTGGTAATACTAAAAATCGGCTTATGTGACAGTAACACAGATTAGACACCTGTTCTCCTCTTTGTCATATGAACAGCTTCTCTAATGAGCTTACCCAGACTGAGACAAGATGTTTGATACCATTTCACCTCTGTACGTCCAACGGTTCGGTTCCTATGGGTAGCATTTCGTGTTAGCTTAGCATAAAGACTTAAAGTCTACAGGAGTCATTAGCCTAGCTCCATCACAGTGAAAAAATAAAGCTTACAGTAACTCCGAAGCTGTCTTATGTACACAATGTATAATATGTATTTGAAATACATGTAAGCTTTATTTTTCAAGTCTTCATGCTAAGCTAACACAAAATGCTACCCATAGGAACCGAAGCAGTGGACGTATAGAGGTAAAAATGGTATCGATCATCTTGTCTCAGTCTGGATAAGTAGGATAAAGGGTATTTTCCCCAAAATGTTGGAGTATTCTTTTAAGGCTAAGGTTAAAGTTAGGCAACTAAAAAAACTTTGATTAAGCTTAGAGTTATGTTTAGGGAAAGGTTAGGGAAAGGCTTCAGTCATGGCTGAATAAGAAACACTAAAGACAAAACCCTAACTCAGAGTGGAAATCTTCTTGGCATAAGTTGAGAACTGAAGACAAATGTATCTGCATATCCACCCCCCATGCTCCACACACTTACTTTCCACCATGCTGTGTCAATGTCTAGTCCTGCCTCCTTCATGTAACCGTGTGTGGTAGAAAAACACATTTCTCTCACATATTACCATTTTCAGATGTGCTCGTTTCACAAAATTTCAGGAGGCCAAACTCTAGGTTCAGCAGTCTCTTTAATCACTACACAGTCTGCTGCCAAACCCTTATGCAATGTAATACATAAAGTAAGAATGTGTACAATCAACATTAATTCTCAACATTAATTTCAATGCTAGAATTGACAACATATGCAATCAAGTTTAAACACACCTGCATGTTTTTTACAGGAGTACAAATGAAATTCTAGGGAGCTTACTATACTGAACCGAATTCATCAAACCTATCACTAAATTTCAAATTTTGCATTTTGCAAAATACTGAGCCAGGACAAGGCCTCTCTTCTTGTCTTTGGGAATCGGGCAGAGCAAGGAGGATGCTAAGGAGCGGTTCCTACAGAAGCAGAGGGGTGATGAAGCACAGATGGAAGCGTGACATAGAGGCCATTAAAAACAAACGGAAAGATTTATTCTCGACTCGGAGATGAAACACAGATCCGCTGACTGAGAAGAACGCCTGCTGCCTTGTGAGCATGCAGTGAGAATGGCCAGCCTGGGCAAACTAGTTCCAGAGATGTACATATATTAAGTCCCCACTTTCTCATTTCTTCAGCATCTGTGTTTGAGACGAATGCCACATGGTGTGGACTGTGCAAGGATTTGTTATGTCGTCTCGTTAAAGGCTTATTTCAACCCAGACCCCCCCTGGACTTAATCAGTGGAATTACTTCGTTATAACGATCAAGAAGAGTCTTTGACGGCTGTTCGGGAAACAAATTGATACCATGCTCATGTTGTGCAACACATGTAAACATTTGCATAGCCTTTCTTTTCATTAATAGAATGAATAACCACAAAGTGTTGATCATTGTAACTATGAGGACAGTGTGCTATTAAATGCCGAAAGGAATATTCCAATGTTTTGGGCAAAATACCCTTTTTACAATTTACCAGACAGAGACAAGATGTTCGATACCATTTTCACCTCTGTATGTCCACTGGTTCAGTTCGTAAGGGTAGTATTTCGGATTATCTTAGCATAAAGACTCAGAGTCTACAGGAGTCATTAGCCTAGCTCCGTCAAAGTGAAAAAATAAACCTTACAGCAACTCCGAGTTGCTGTCTTTGAAGTACACGTCTTGGATTTAAAAAAACAAAACAAAACAAAAAAAAAGTTAGATGGTAGGAACTATCGATGGTAGAAACTATAACTGCTGAACATATGTGTTCAGCGTTTATTGTTCCTACATCTAACTTCTGCTAAAACGACTCTTGTTTGTTTTTTGATGTTGTTTTTTTTTTAAATTCCAAGATGCGTATTTCAAATATACATGATACATTGTGTAAATAAGACAGCTTTGGAGTTGCTTAAGGTGAATTTTTTCCCTTTGATGGAGCTAGGCTAATGACTCCTGTAGACTTCACTTCTTTATGCTAAGCTAACACAAAATGCTACCCATAGGAACCAAACCAGGTGACCTACAGAGGTGAAAATGGTATCGAGCATCTTGTTTCAGTCTGGGTGAGCCAGAAAAAGGGTATTTTGCCCAAAACATTGGAGTATTCCTTTAAACATGTTTCTTTAGAGGGAGTTTGGTCCAGTTGTGTCCCAGGGCACTAGATAAAAAATCAGGACCTAATTATAATGTGGAAGGTCTATCAACATCCAACTGATTGGCTTTATACAAAAGGAAACATCGACCACTTACTGGATAAACACTAATCAGGTCCCGGTCATGTTCATGTGATGGGTACATCATGGTGTTTTCTCAAGGAAAGACTCTCTCAGATTGATATCATAAGTATCATATCAATATCATTAATTATTTGAACCTCTTGAACCTCTGCAGGGTTGTCATGCTGTAGGCCACCTTTACTTCATCTTGAGGACAAGTACTCACAGAAAGCCTTCACTAAATGACTTTAGTTGTGGGGTAAAGGGAAGGGAGAGAGAGGGGAAAGAGAGAGTGTGTGTTTGTGCGTGTGTGTGTGTGTGTGTGTGTGTGTGTGTTTGAGGGAGAGGGAGGTCAGGGAGGTGGTGGAGGTGCTGAAGGAAAGGGAGAAAAGCAAGGTCTGACTAACAGCACACACTACAGTACGCCAACATCCATGACGAAAGAAGCACATAATACTGTTCACTGGTCCATTTAACGCTGCACACATACACCATTAACCAGGCTGGATTGTGAACTGGCGTTGCGTTGTTTAATTATTGTTCCTTCTGGCGCAGCTGCAAAGGAATGCATCGGGGCTTGATACAGGAATAGAAGAGTGTAGGGGTGAATGGATCTGGGCCCGACTAGACAGGACGAGGCAGCGGAGTGAGGAACAGCATTAGGTTCAAAGCATTAGGGCAGGGTGAGTGCTAACTGGGAACAGGGATGTGAGCAGGAAAAAAACGGTACTTACGGACTGGCTCAGTCTTGAAAATGGTGGGCTGGCTGCTCTCGCCTTCACCTTTGCCGTTAATGGCGGACATCTTTACCTCGTAGGTGGTCTCGGGCGTCAAGCCAACGATGGTGATCATGCTCAGGCCTGTTGGAAGCAAGCCAGTGTTACTACAAGACGAACAGAATCAAGAAATGGCGAAATATGACTGCGAGAACACTGGCTATGTTTAAATGCAGGGAGAATTCCATTCATAACCCTGCTGTTCAAGATACCCGCTGTGGGGTTGACGCATGTAAATATCATACCTGGGTTAGAATAACATGTAAGCTATTATGAGAAACCCAGTTAAGATGTCCAGCCCATATTAAACCAGCAATTGTGGCATGGAAACATCTTACTGCTTGTACTTTTCACTATCTGTGTAAGCCTGCACAAAATTATAGGGTGTTTTCACACCTAGTTCATTTCAGCCTCTCAAGTGGACTCAGACCTTGACTCAGCAATTTTTTGTGCATATGTGAACACGCCAAACAAACTCAGACCCCAAAAAAGTGAATCAAACTCAGACCACCCAGTACATTTCACATTTTTTTTCAATCGATTTTTATGCTTTAGGCCTATTTCGTCTTATTCCGGCACACAAATAGCCAGAATACATAATAGGCCACAATTAAGAGTATGCATGAATGTTTTGTCATGCAGCCTATGTCATATTTATATTCAGATGCTTCTTGTGTTCAGATGTGATTTGAGCGACTCTGTTATCAGTTTCTCTATTTCTAATGGCTAATTTCAAAACTACCCACAATGCAAAGCAACGAGGGCCTGAGTTCTCAAAGACTTAAACTGAGTTCTCTTTCTGGTCCACTTTCAGCGTGAACACAAAGAGAACCAACTTCTGTTTCAGTTGGTCCACTTTTTGGTTCACTTAAAGAGGACTGAGTTTGGTTCAATTAAAAAGGACTGTATGTGAAAACACACATAGTACATTTTGACGTTAAAAAGCATGCCGGCAAGCAGTACTTACTGATACTAATATTACTGGGAATATCATTTCTGTATTAGAAATAGCCTATACTACTCAGTTTGACTGAGCATACATTTTTTGCATGTGGACTCTTTAATATCTGGGTGGGGCAACACAGGTAGGCAGGAATATTAACTGGATGTGGATGTTAACTGGATTATTCATGGCAACAGGGAGACTCAATCACAAGGTTATAAAAGCTGCACGTAAACAGTTTAACCTAATTCAGACCTTAACCAGAGTATGACCAATAGCTGGGTTACTCCTTGCATATGAACGTAGCCTGTGAGAAGACTTGCATTATGAGAAGAAAAGGCCAAATGCGAATTACATGGGGCCAAGGCAGTGGGTGGAAAGGCAGGACTCCTTTGCTCCAACCACATCCCGTCTATAAATTAAAGCTCGGGGGCGCAGACAAGACAGCAAAAATCGCAGTCTGAGCTGGGCTTTGCAGTCCAGGGGATATGTTTGCTCTGTCTCGGCAGTTATGATTTGCGCTGGCTTTGCTTTAACAAAAATCACATTATAAAAGATAAATTGTAACACAGGATGCTTTGCAGTCACACTATCAGCTGGAATTTATAGAGAACAAACTGCTGCTCTAATCTTACAGTACCTCAGGAAACACAAAAAAAGTATTAGACAGGCTCAAGTGGTGCGTGTATTTGGGTATGGATGCTGCATTTTGTTAAGAACGAAAATCTGGTTGCAGTTAATAGAGTTTCTTGTTTTCACATTTCACATATTTGACTGTGTGTCTGTAACTGCAAACAATGAGCCCCAATTTTAAAGTGAGATGTAAATTAAGTAAATGTATGCAGTAATCACTCGGCAGATAGTTTATATGAGCATGTTAGCTTCACAGATAGGATGTACGTGTAAAAACTTATGTTGGTTTTCTAGAGATAACAAGAATGGAATTTGGACATTAAAATGTATTTTGTTTGACTAGACATGCAGAGTTATTTGCATATTAGCAAAGCATCAATAAGATTTTGATCGGGGTTTGCACACGTGCACACACGCACACACACACAGACAGAGAGAGAGAGAGAGAGAGAGAGAGAGCTGAAATTCATCTCGATTTGTATTATAAAAAGCCACTTGGCTGATATCATGCTGTGCAATGCGATGAATTGTAATTTCATGGATGAAGACAAATTTGAGCTGGTGCAAAAAGCAGATGAGAAACATGTTAGATGACTGTGACTCAGTGGGACCTTTAGGGCTAAATGTGTTTTACATTACTAGACATCTCAATGAGGAAGAAACACAAGATGGACCACACATACAGTAAGTGATACTACATGAATATAACTAAAAAGCATAAGGCCAAATTAATTCAGAATTGGGGTTTTAAAGTCACTAGCATCAGCAAAACTAATTCCACTGTCAAAATCATTCATGTTTTCTAGGCTTTAGGCTAGCCTAATGTAATTTTGCATTGATTACTACACTGGCATTCTCCTTGGGTTCTGCAAAAGGGTAACTCCACAAATCACAACAATCATAGCAAATTGGAGTGGCTTCAGTGTGTGTCAAACATTGAGAGTGTCACCACGCATGTTAATGAAAGCAACAACATGCACCCACAACCATTTGAGAAATCAATCACCGAAGCCATGAATGCCATTTTGTCCACAGGCTTAAAGCTACAATATGCACCTCTCTGCTGACATCAAAATAATATCCAATAAATATACATTATCACTCTGTGTCTGTCTGAGAGTCTGTGCGTTCATGCCTGAATCACCCTGTTTGCTTTAACAGGGCCTTTTAATGATGTTGGGGAGATTTAAGGACATTATTACACGTCTATATTGAATACTCAATTCTGATTGGTCAATTAAGGTATTCTGGGGTCGGTTATTTCTGAATAACTGACCTAAAGCTGTGACCTCATCACTGTACCAGTTTGTTCCTAATCAATGCGCTTCATGAAGCATGAAGCCTTGCTGCTGTGTGTTGTAGGCTAATGTTAGCAAGCTACCTACATTTACAGAAAGAAGTCAGCTCAGTAGCTGACTGGCAACGCCCAGTGTCAAAAAGATGTTACGACTGTTTACCTCTGTTAAATATATTACTGGACTCCAACTGCCAGAAACAGGAAAAAGTGGACCAAGATACTTTCCTCTAACCCAGACAACAGCAGCAAGTGAGTGTTTCCCTAGCTAGCTGCCTGCCTGCAGTAAGCTAACTGAGCTACCGCATTTCCTCAAATAGTGGCTGGGGTTTTTATTTAGCTCAACTGTAGAGGGTACCAGGCCTTTATTGAAGGCAGGCTTTTATTTGAGAGAGGCCCTTACTTCTAATTCCCTCTGGTAAGTTTTTTGGACCAACCACCCCAAAAAAATTTGACCGGGAGAGGGGTCAATTTTCTTCTCCCCTTTCCCTGTCTCCGGAGACCGCTGGAGTGCTGGCACTCATTGCACTTCTTTTCCCCCTCTCCCCGTCAATTTTTTTTCTCCCTCTCCTGGTTTTTACCTTTTTGTTTTATCCCTGGCCTGTACTTGATGCCGGCCTTTATGTGTTCGTGTTGACCACACCCCCAGCCATTATTGGAGACCCAGCTTTTAACTGAGTACCGGCTTTTGAGGAAATACGATACTTGGAGACCTACCCACCCTAAAAAATGTATTGTCATTTCTTTGCTTTTACTACTGACATTGGTATGGAGGCTGTTCTACAAGCCCTGTAATTAGCGGGATAATCCATGAAGAGGCAGGCCTCCATCGAAAAATAATGATCGACATGGAGGTTATTATTTTTCTGAGTATCCCTTATACCACTTGCTGGGGATGTGTCTTGTGGATATGGCCACTGGTTGAGGCTATCAAGCTGAGGCGAGTGGCCACAGAACAGGGAAGTTCCAGCGACAACAACAAAGGAAAGCAGCAACAAAAGAAAGAATGGCAAAGCTAAAAATACACCAACATTAGCTTTGCTCGGGTTCGTAGTGACAGCCGTTGGTCCATGAAGCAGCTGAGGGGGAAATGGAGGTTGGGGCTAACTGCACACTTCCTGCCACAAGGCCAATGGTTGCATATTGTATCTTTAGTGAATGTTAGGACTTTGTGTTTTGTAAAGGTTTTAGGTTATGTGTTGCAGAGAGGTTTGTGGGGCTGAATGAGCTATATCTGGTATCATTTTTTCTGTGTGTGTGTGTGTGTGCACGCATATGTTTTCTTCTGTGTATATATGCTTGCATGACAGGTGGCTCTTGGGCCTTGAGCTGACAGAAGAGCCTGTCAGCCACTGACTGATATGTCCCAAGTGGCAGACAGACCGACAACCATACAGATATGTAAGAGTCACAAAACCTCAATGGGACAGAGATATTATCTAGGGCCTGTCAGTCTCTGAGCAGGCTGTCACTTAGGCTACAGTGTGTTCCACCTTTCCTCTTGACATCTGGGGGTTGGAGGTTTGGGTTAACTATTCATGATAGCTGGAATGTTTGTGATATTTTCCCCCCGTATTTCCTGAAAACATAGAAGTGGAGAAAAGCTGTTGTTTGAAATAGTGAGCTCATAAAAGGGACCCATCTTAAAAAATGGATAGTCTAATGTTTGTCATAAGTTTTGCACTCATGGATATCCCTCGTTCACCATGAAAAAAGGAAATAAAAGAATAGAAACAATATTATGCTGTTTGTCGCAAAGGAGATGGGAAACTAGAGAATAAATTCTTTTAAATATTTCTTCATGTCAAAAACTGCACAAGTATATTTCTTATACTCAAGATAACAATCTAAAATTGTAGAAAAAGTAAAAAAAAAATATCCCATTTAATGAGCTGGTCAACAAAAGACTTGTTTGACTTAGGGTCTGTCTCTCTCTCTCTCTCTCTCTCTCTTGCTCTCCCACTCTCTCTCTCTCTCTCTCTCTCTCTCTTGCTCTCTCTCTCTCTCTTTTAAATTTT